>JBBMOJ010000667.1:0-16709 GCA_038090695.1 Sclerotinia spermophila | reverse complement strand
TCAATCTTATATATCTTTATACACACTTTTCTCCAGTCCTCAAAGTGACTAGTGATGTAGCTATGCTCCGTGATATATTAATTATATAATAAGTTACAAATCTTTCCTATACCCATAAAACCTTAGTAAAAGATAATTATAGATTTTATTATAAATTTACTTTCTTCAAAAGTAACAAAGTATATTTATAATATTATATTTGTAATAATTGATAGGTTTATAAAGTTGGTCTATTATATACCTATAGTTAAAATAATTATATCTTTAGAATTAATAGATATACTAATATACAATGTTTTTAAAGATTTCAATATATCAAAAGATATTATATTGGATAAAGGTCCATAATTTATAAGTAAGTTTTGAAATAGCTTACTATTTTACCTACAAATTAAAAGAAAACTTTCGATAACATTCTATTTTCAAATCGATAGTTAAATAGAACACCAGAATTAGAATTTAATTCATTATATTAACTATTATACAAATTATAAATAATACAATTGGGTATTACTATTATCCCTTACAGAGTTCATTTATAATTTGATATAGTATAATTTTATAAATATTTTCCTATTTCAAATAATATATGATTTTCAATTAACATTTTATTATATTAATAAGGATGCTAATTTAAAAGGGAGAGTATCAATTATATATGAGCGGATTGAAAATCTTAATGAAGAATAAGAGAAATTAAAAGAATTTTGGAAAGCAGCTATAGAACAAAAAGCCAAAAACATTAAGAAAGCGTTATTCTAATGATTCAATATTGGAGATAAGGTGATACTAAATACGAAATATATTAAGTAATTATATCCGAAAAAGAAATTCTCTAATCGATTTATAGAATCTTTATAATAACCGATATAAGAATTAGTGGTTAAGTATATGAATTTAAGTTACTTTTGACCTACAAGATTTATAACATTTTTTATATTTCACTTTTAAAGCTATAGTATAAGCAATCGGGGACTATAGATTCTTTATTATCTAAAGAAATTAATAATCACTTAGAATATAAAGTAGAAAAAATTATAGTATATAGAATAAAAGATAGAAATATACAATATCTAATTCGATGGAAAAGCTATTAATCAGTGGAAAATATATAGAAAGCTTTATAAGATTTCAAAAATATAGAAGAAATCTTAGAAGAATATAATAAAGAAGGAATACTACTAATATAAAACTAAAAAAAAAGATATAAAACTATAAAATAATAGGAGAATACTTAGTACCTATATGCGCACTATTAGTATTGTAAAGCTATAAGTATCGTATTTCCATTTAGTCTTTTCGATTCTGATATAAATAAGATCGATTATTTTTCTTTATAGGTATATGTTACGAAGGGTAACATATTCTGTATCATGTGATTAGGGTCACATGATAAGAGAGTCGATTCGATTTGTCGATTCGGTTTGTCGATTCGACTTAGAGAACAAAGGTCTATATAAGGAATAGGATTTCATTATAATATAGAGCTTCGTACTCAAGAACAATCATTAGTTTCATTACTATAGTTACAAGAATTACAACCAGTTACAACTATATTGAATTCCTATTTAAAATCTAATCTAAACCACCTCGAGAGATCTCTAGCCACTTCCATGTGACCCTAGAGGCAGCTCCCGTAACAGTATATTATATACAATTGCTAATTGTCTCGCCTCTGTTTTATATTGTTTCATAATATAAGGTTTCAATAATCTAATATTAGAATCAATATTATTGATATTCTTATTAGAACTAGAAACCTGAGATTGCTTCCATAATTTCCAAATCGCTTTATTACCAAACTAAATACATTCTATTTTAATTCTGGTTTTTCGATATTGGATAGGAGGTATTATAGATTTGATAATAGGGGATTCTAAAATAACTATTAATCTCAAAATTATCAAATCATTTTATAAAGTTTATAATAAAGAAAAGCTTTAAAAAGTAGAATAAATATATATCACTATTATTGGAATCAATTATTAGGTTCTTATCTAGCAAACTAAAAAGAATAGTATTGTTTTTATTATCATTCTTATTCCCTTCTTTAGGGATATTAGTGGAAATATAATTAGATATCGATTCGCTAGTATCCATACAGCGTTTTTTAAAAGGATAATTGCTATTTAAGGTTGGTTTCCGAAATTTAATAAAAGAATCAAATTGATTATCAAAGTCCCTAATATTCTGATTCAAATTTAAATCTACCCAAGATTTCATTTTAGGAGGAACAGATTTTTGAAGAGAATCAATATTCTAGTGTTTCTATATAACTAGACTAATAGTAGGGTATAGGGTTATTATACTTTTTAAAGAATTTATAAAGAATTATTAAATAAAAGAAATAAGGTATTAATTAAATATTGTTCTAGTAGTAGTATACTTAGGTATTATAGATAGAATAAAAACCTTTAGATTTCAAACTTTTTGAAAGAGTTCTGAAAAACGAATAAGAATATTATATTCAGGATTATCAAAATATAAAGGAATTTATATAGAATTTAATATCTACTCTAGAATATCCATTCCTAAAGATTCATCAATCTGAGATTTGAATATAGTTTTAATCTTCTAGGATTTAGGGGGCTGATTATAGTGAGCTAGTAATAATAATAGATTTGGGGATGGTTTTAAGAGTAGATAGAGTAGAAAGGGCTGGTGGGGTAGTTAATATACGCGGAGCAGATAATACAAAAAGATCGAAATCATTTTCAAATGGATTGTCTAAATAGTCCGATTATGTAGTATCAGTTTTTATTATATATATATACTTAACCATTCCAATATACTAACCCTCTTCATTTGAATCTCCTACTATACTTAATTCTATTATAAAACCAGAGATAATAATATCGAGAGTAGAAAGATTATTCTAAATAATAAGAATTAACCAAAATAAATTTAATAAGATATCAATATAAAGGGTTACTAATAACAAAACGATAGGAATCTATATAGTGTTTTATTAATTCATTTAATCTATTAACCTTTTTGAACAACAAAATACCTATTTCATTCAATATCTTTAATGGATATATATTATTATATTTGGCTTTCTTACAAAAATAAAACTCTATACCTATTATATAACAATTAGATTATTATATCACTGTTGCTATAGTATCAGCTTTCAGTTTGCTTTTGTTGGGAACTGACTTTCAAATAATTATAATCCGATATATTAAATTTATATTAGGAATAAAGTAATCAAATATCGAATAGTATATTTTCTACTATCTATAATAATAAATATAAGAAGAATAAAGATTCTTATCAAAGTTATAATAATTTTCTATATTAGTAATAGAGATATATTTAGAATAATAAAGATAAATTAGGATAATAAGATTTGGTGGATTATTAATAGACTGTGTAGTAATCTTGACTATTTCGATTGAAAATATTATTAAAAAGAAGGAGGAAATCAATGCCAATATAAAAGAATCTATTTTCTATTACAAAAAAAGCACTAACTTATAGGCCTATTAGTAATTTGCTAGCAGGGTAATAAAATATATAATTGAATATTTTTATTATTTGTAGCGTATATATTAATATAGGAATTTTATAGAATAGATTAGAAATTTGTTTTTGAAATATAATTTATTAATATTTCGATATCAATATAATTGTTATATTATATAATCGAATCGGAAAATAAACAATTACTTTTCGGAATACGAAATACAAAAGGAAGGGTTTTATTACAAATATTCTAATGAAAAAGGATTGTGTGTCAATAGTACCAAGCATTCAGATCTTATAGAATTAGGATTAAAGAATAGATCTAAATTTCAGAATTAAATAAGTATTCGAATATTATAACCCCAAAACCTATATATTCTTATCGGATCGATAATAAGGTATATATAAATATAAATTACAGAATTTCCATAGGTTTTAGAAGGATAATAAAAAGTCTTGTGTTAAGAGATAACTAGTTGATTTATTACTACATTAGTCTTTATATATACTTTATTACCTTTTTTATATAAAGAAATATCAATACAAATCCTATTAGTATAATCCTTATATTTTTAGATAGATTAAACAATAAGAGTTTTCAATTTTGTTAAAATAAGATCGAACCGATTTGTAATCTTATTAGCTTTTAGGAATTCATATTTCCTTTGGTATAATAAGTTTGCGGGTATAAATAAAAAGGGCTTGATACCGAATTATAGATAAAAACTATAATTTGCAAAAAATGGGAATATATTGATAGTTTCTGAGGTAATATTATTGAATATGAATTCTATAAATAAAAGCCAATTATATTAATCGTTCTAATAGAAATTTTGTTAGGGTATGGGTAAAGACTTATATTATACCATAAGGATAGTGTGTCACTTTGCCTTAGAAGAACTGTGATACAGGGTACAAGATGCCTTTAGAATCTACAACTAGAGGAGCAGAAGCGAATCGCTTCTTCGAAGGCTATATAGACTAATTATGTATATATAATTGTATATATACACGAAGGCGTATGTGATCAATTGTATTGCGATTCTATCCGATTTATGATATTATCCCCCCCTTTTGAAAAGCTTGTTTTCAAACGTTATTGTTTTCTATTTTGGTTTATTATATATTGATTACAATTATTGATTAGATTGTTGTATAGTGGGTGGTATGATAAATAGATGTGTGTATTGATTTATCTTTTTTTGTAATGGTATTGTATATATTGGTTAGAGGAAAATGTTCTATTATCTAGCTATAGTTTTGTTGAATCGTATTATATAATCACTTTCCTTTCTATTCCTTTTTCGAAATCAATTTGCTCTTTCTTTTATACTTAAATCATTTTGTCAATATGCTTTTTATATTATTCTGAAAATGTAGTGGTAAGGCTAAATTGTTATTGGTGTAATTGTATAATCTAATGAATATGTATAAGAAGGTATACTTCAAATATATCTTTGATGTATTTGTTTAATTGATATGAGATTTTTAGTGTACAGTAAATAGAGCTTTATAGTTATCTTCTTCGAAAGATAAACAGATTGTATATAAGAAGAATGAGTCTAATGGAAATAGCGGCTCCAGCTCGAATAGTTAGAGTTTTGGTGGATTTTATTTTCTTTTAATGATTATAGCTTTTTTGATCTTTTTCTAATGAATATTATTTAGATTATCCTAAGTCTTTGGATAATGATATAGAAGTCGAAATTGAAGTTTTCGATTTTCGTACTGTTTAATATATATATTCGTTTTATCGATTTCTTTAATAGAATTCTAAGGAGGAATATGATTTGTATATTAATACTATTGATAATCATATTATAAAATATAATAAAATATTAACTTCAGTTATAGAATATCTTAATAACTTATTGAATACAGAATTTGAAATTATACTAACTAATATTCGTCGTGAATTTGGGAGAATTAGCTAAATAGATTTGAAAATAAATGAACAATCTAATAGGTTATTATATAAAGAGTTATTTTAGAAATTGTTAAAAAGAAAAAGATTGTATTTAGAAGAACGATTGGGTTTATACTAATTGTATTTATAATTGTATATTTGGGAAAGGAGATAGCTTTTGTTATCGATACTTTGATTAAAGTATTAATCAATCTCATTATCTATTTTACTTGAATAGCAAGTATAAGTATAAACATTTCTTCTTTAGAGAAACTCGGGAACTCTTTTTTTAATATCAAATAACTATCAAAGAATTTAGGATTTTAATAAAGATAATATTATATACTTATATCCTTTAATCTATACTAACTTATTATTAACTAACTTGATTTATATAAGGACCTGAAATAAAGGATTTCGAAAAATACTCTTCCTATTGTTCTAATATAAAAGAAGATAAAATATTGTTTAATAAAGAAGTTGGAGTAGAGGGATAAATTAGTACAATAATATCAATTGACTATGATTTATATAAAAACAGATATTACAGTGTTTCATAAATAATTAATAAAATCCAAATAAAAGCTCAAGCTTCTTACTAGTTATACTATAAGTAATTATTATTAAGCAATTCACTTCGTTCTTGTTTTATATATCCTTGTTTTCACTCTTTTCTAAACTATTAATTAATATTTTGGTTTAAACTATTTAATCTTTTCGATTGTTTTTTATTTAATAATAACTATTAGTATATACAAAAGCTATTTCACTAACCTTCTTTGAAAAGATAAAGATCTATCTAATAAAGGAAAAATATTCTTTATTAATTAGTTTGGGAATATATTTTTTATTCTATTTACTTTCCTTTGTATGAGATTTATAATTTCTTTATTAAAATAATAAATCGAAAAACTTTTTTCGATATTTTTTGTTCATTACTTGATTATTATTTACGAAATCGTGGGTATCTTTTCCATTTTTATAGAGTTTAATTTAATCTAATAGTTTGGCAAACGGATTCGGTATTATAGGGTTCTATTAATAGAAGTTACAGAAATGATATAGAATAGTTTTTAGATTAGACACTAGATATTAAATAGGATTGTTGTTTGTATTTAGCTATAATATTCTATACAAAAAGCGTTTTTGTATTTTCTTAACTATAAGGACTTTATCTACTTCCTATTTGGTATTATCAATAATATTGATTAGAAGTGGTGGTTTGATAATTTGTTTGGGAAGTGGATCATTTATAGTTTTGTAGAGTTTGTTGGATGGAAATATAGAGTGGACTTTTATAGTTGATAATAGATCTAATCGAAAGGAATCTCCAACCCGGCTAATAATCTTGAATCTACCCTAAATAGAGAAGTCTAATTTCTTAGAAGGCCTTTGTATAGAAAAATCTTTTATATTGAACTAGATATAATCTCTTATATCAAAATCTATTAGTTATCAATATAAGTTAACCGATCAAGCTATTCTTTTTTATATTTGTAAAATATTTTCTTTTGTTTAATTGAGTACTTACTTATTGTATTTAGTATATTCTCTAATATCTTTGATATTTATATTATTAATTGGCTTTGTTGAATCGGGTTTCCAATCCCAGGAATTGTAGGGTAGGTAGCTATACAAGGTTTTATATAGGGTCTGACTACCTAAAAACTTATAAGGAAATATAAATTATATATAATCTATTATAGATAAGAATTTGAATTAATTATTTTAATAATAGTTTATAAAGGACTGTAAGCACTATTGGAGATATTAATTATAAATCTTGATTTGTCTGTCCATTTATAGATAGTATATAATATTGAGTTTTATTTGTATTCCTAAGATTTGATTAAATTCTTACTAGAATTTTGATATAAATTGAAAACCACAATTTGAAATTATAGATTCGGAAGATTTGTAATATCTATATATATAATATAGGTATAATCAGGCCTTATCTTTTGAATCGATTGATTTATAATAAAGTATAGAAATAGTTTATTTGGTTAATTTATTGATAATAATTAGTATATTGTTATAACTATATTTATTTTTATTGAAACTATAGTAATCTATAATGATATACTATTATACTCTAATTAATATAAAAAGAGGATATAGAAGATTGGGGATGCGATTTTTAGGAATAGAACTATATTTACACTTATAGTAGTTTTGGATATATTAATTTATAATTTCGATTATATCTTTCCAATAGTGTTATTTTGTTAAAAAGAGATATATCTTTTTAATACCTAGATATATAATTGAAATAGAATTGTGAGCTTTTTGAATAAAATAAGTTTGCAAATTATCAATATCCAATACGAAAAAGCGATTATTATAAAGTAAGAGTTCTTTGTTGAGAGTAAAATGTTTATACGTTTTGATTGTTTGGACTTGCAAAGCTTCTAAATTTGAGTTAGTTTTATTTACTTCAATAATATGGGTAATAATATTGAAGATTGGGGAAAGGTTATATATATTGAGCTAAACGATTGGATATAGATTCTAACGAAGTGATTTATATATAATCCGAGTATCCATCTGATTATCTTTTATAAGCTGTTACAAGTGATTCTTCTTTTTCGTACTGTTTTGTTAGTTCAATTCGTTAGTATAACGAATGAGTATATCTGTGAATAGATTATTCTTTCCAAAACAATATATAATTAGAAAGTTAAAGTTTATAAGTAATTCGGTCCAGTATACTTAACAAGTATTCAATTGTTTCATAGATGTGAAATACTCAAATGCTTTATGATTAGTATATATCTTAATCTAGTATAGAGAATTGATAAGTTCGGCTTTCCAATAACCTAAAGATTATATAATTGCTAGTATTTCTTTATTATAAACTTTATAGTTTAGTTTAACAACAACTATAGTTTTGAAGAAATAAGCAACTAGTAATTATTCATTGTTATACTTTTGGAATAATACACTAACAACCACTCCATTAGATATATCAATTTCAAATATATATAATAGTTTATAATTGTAATATTGAAAAAGGGGAATGGAGATGAGTTTATCTTTCAATATATCAAAAGTATTCTAATAGATTTTGTTAAAGTGGAATTTAATATTCGCTTTAGTAAATTCATTTAAGGGTTTTACTATAATATTATAATCTTGAATAAATCGATAATAAAAGTTACAAAAACCTTAGAATAACTAGATATCTTTTACAATAATTGGATATATCCAGTTAACAACCATTTCAATCTTTTCTGAATCGATCTGTATACTTTAAATGGAAATAATAAATCCTAAATACTTAATTCGTATAATATTGAATTCGCATTTCTTGAGGTCCGCTTATAGGCCAGCTACTTCAAGTCACTCGAGAACGAGTTTTATATAGTTCTCGTATTCATCTTCGTTTTCAGAGTATATTAATATATCATTAAAATATATAATACAGAAGTTATCTAAATAATCGAAAATGATATTGTTTATATACCTTTAGTAAGTTGTAGGTCTATTCGTTAATTCGAAAGGGAATACTTTATATTTATAAGTATTATATTAGATACAAAAGGTGGTGTATTCTTCAGATATAGGATTTATTCGAATATAATAGAATACCTATCGAATATCCAGTTTGATATATATTTTCGCATTAGTAAATCATATAAGTGTTCTATCAATTAAGAATAAAGGATACCTATCTTTATATATTAAGGAATTAAGGAATCGAAAGTCAATACAAAACTATAAGCTTCTATTCAACTTCTTAACAAAGAGAATCGGGACTACAAATAAAGCTTGATTAGATTCTATAAATCCCTTCGCTAGATTTTCAATAATATATTCCTTGATAACTTCAAGCTATTCCAAGGACATCTTATAAAGGGGGCTATATTTAAGAGCCTTTTCGCCTTCGCCTTCTAATATAATCTTATAATCATAAAATCGAAAGGAAGATAAGATATTGGATTTATATTTAAAGAACACTCGATGGTATACCCTATACATTTCAGGGATCAGCAGTTCCGATTCGATATCGGCTATAATACAATTAAGATATACAAAGGTTTCCAATTTGGAACTTTTCAAATCGATAACTATAATAAAAAATAAACAGATTCTTTTTCTTTCTTCCTATCAAATAGAAATAGCTTTATTCAATTCTGTATAGATTACTATAAAGAGCTTATAGTTCTTACTCTTCCAACATATAAATTGGAATTGTAAAGGCTTGAATATACAAATATCGAAATCTTCGGAGATACGAATAGAGAGAGATTCATATACTGATTGGATAGATACTTTCAGTATACTAGATTTTGTTTCTAGTTTAACTGAAACCTTAACTTCGATAGGTTTTTAAAAAGATATTAATATATTCGGGGAAACAATCAATAATTGTACTATAATCGCCCGACTCTTATTCAATTAGCAATATATTTTATCTATTCAAATATCCCATTCATTAGTATTTTATTATTTTAAATAATCGATTCTAAGTTTCTAAAGGTTTTTTCTAATTAAAAGTATATTTTTAGATAAGGAAATAATAGGGGGATATTCAACAAACCAATCAAAATATTGATTGAAACAATTGAATTTCGTACTAGTTTCTGCTAACCAAATCCAGCCTAGGATTACATTATATAACCCCAAATTAATAATTAAGAATAGTAAATATAACTATTATTGTAAATCAATTATTAAATTAAGAAATATAAAATAAATAATAGATTAGCCTCTTATTCTATTATAGTTTTTAACTTCAATAGAAATATTGATTCAAATTAATCGGGGTTTAAATATAGGAAATAATAATAAAAGGAATATTTTATTAATAAAAGTAAATCTATTAGTTTTAGAATCTATAAATAATTAGATTTGAAATAAATATTTATTCTTTGAAATAATATAAAATAAAATTATGAAATTACTTCCCATTAGCTTTATTAAGTTTAAGAATTTTATATTCTGAATTGTATTTAGATAGAATCTTCTATCTAAACACTTTTATTTAAACATTACTTTTCTAATTTATAAACAATATTAACAATTTCCATTTAAACTTTAGAATCCAAATCTTTTATACTTTCCTTAGTATCTTAGAAGTCTTTCTTCTTTATAGATTTATAAACTTTATTTACATTATTAAAATTAACTATATATAATATTAAATTATAATTAACCTTTAATAAGAAAAACAAACTAATATAATTGAAGTTATTATTTATAACAAATATAAAACTAGATTTAAATATTCCAATATACCCAAAAAGAATATTACAGTTAGAATTAAATATATAAGCCTAATACAATAAAATTGAATCAATATTTAATCGAATTAAACTTCTAACAGATTACAAAATAGAATTACTATTTATTAGTTTTTTTATTAATATCTCTTTAACTATTCTAATATAATTATACTCTTTAAAAATAACTTCTAATTCATCAATCTCAATAATTTATCAATCAAATACTTTACTGTTTTGCAATTATTCTTATAGAAACCTAAACTTTATTAAAAGAAATCAGAAATTTTCCTCTCCAAATTACAAAAAAGGGTTTTCTCATTAATGATTTCTATTTATATAATAAATAAACAAAACTTATAATACTATATTACAAAATTATCTTTTTAGATATTATTTAGTATTATTCAATATTTATATTTAGTTTAACGTGGTTCATATGTATATGGGCCACTTTCACCTCAATTCATATATTCAAATCTATATTATTCAACAACTATTGATTCAATTGATTAAAACTTTTAAGAATCTAATAATCTAGGGTCTATTATATTATTTTAATAGGTTTTTATATTATACTCTATCAATCTATACTTGCTATAATATTAATTAGAACTCCCTTCCTTATTAGAGTTTCTCTTATTTTGATACTTATTATATCGAATCTAAATATTAACCTCTTTCTGAGATAATGTATCTATTATATCTTATTTAGTGAGTATTCCTCTACATTGTAATTGAATCTTTTTTATATATCGATATTGATTTAATAACTTATTTGCTTTTCAAAGTATATATTTTTCTATACCTAAAAGTATATCCCCAACAATATTTCCATATATAATTACTATTACCTATTCTCGATTATCTAACTATATAGTTTCAATTCTATTAGATCTCTCAAAACTAATAATAACTATATCAGTATTTATAATCCCTATTATAAAGCTAGTTTTATTGAAATTCTATAAATTGTAATCGAGAATATCAAATTTAGCTTATATATTCGAAATAAATCGGAACAAATTCCTAATAAGCTTAGAATCCTTATAAAAAGCTTTTTTAAAGTTATAAATATAATTAAAATATATTTTTAGCTCTATATACTATTTTGTAAATCGATATACCTATTATTTGTTAACCTTTTTTGTATCTTACAATTCAAGAATATAATTAACTATATTTTCTATCGCTTTATATTTAAATATAAAACCTCTCGAATCTAAATTAATTATATATCGAATAATAATATCCTCATCTAATTCTAAAAGATTATAGGATTTGTATCGATATTTGGCGTAGGGAGTAAATCCATTTATTCTATATTGAATTGTAATATATAGTATATTATATACTCTAATAGCTTTTCGAATATTTAGTTTTTTGTCTTTTTATATAGCCTCAATAGCTAAAACGAGTTGTACTTCTTTATTTATAGTTTCTATAATAAATGGTTGATATATCGCATATTGAATTGAGTGTATATGAATTGAGGTGAAAGTGGCCCACATGGTGATATGGCCCACATGCATATGAACCACGTTATATATAATCGATCTTAATAGGGTTTCGATATATAACTATAAGTTCTTTAATCAATTATTGCTTAATCAATTAGAGTATCTATATATATAATATATATATATACTTTTAAGCTTCTTCTTTAATTTAATCAATTATAAATACAATTAAATAAAGTTCCAATTATTTAGAAATTAATAAAGCTTATAAACTCGTTTTAGATTCTATATTATCTTTAAGTTTTAATATAAGATTAATAGGTTTTGGAATATACAAACAATTTAATTAGAATATAGAAAATCAAAAAGATTATTTCAAATAAATTTATAGATTTTAATTAGATATAGATTAATTCAAATAAATATTTCCATTTATATTAGAATATAAATATTCCGATTTATTATTTTGAAATAGTTTTTAGTGATATAGTTTCTTTTTTATTAATATAGGATTGTCTATTTTGATAATAGGAAAAAGGTCTTCAAAAAGATTAACTTTGTATTTCTTTATAAAAACTTTATAAGAGTATAAGAATGAATTAAATTAAAATCTCATTATCTAAATGATTTATAAATTAAGCGATTTAATTCTATAGCTTATAAATGATTTATATTTGATTTGACATTTCAAATACTTAGATTTTATATTAAAAGTTTTCGATTAGAAAGTAATTGCTAAATACTATACCTTTGTTTTTTTCTTTTTTATCAATATTAATTCTTAATTCTAAAATTAGAAATAATAAAGATATTGAATTTATATAAGATTCTAAATAAATAATTTATTATTTTATATTAAAAGGAAATTATTATAATCTATTTTATATAAAAACTCCTAAACTGGATTTTGTAGGATTAGATATAATAGTAGTATTTATAATTTTATAATATTTTAAAGAAAATATCTTTGTTAGGATTGAATCGGAATAAATCTTTTTCTTATAAATGATAATCAGGAAATCGATTTATTCAAGAAGGTATTAAGATATAAAATATTTATTAATTAACTATTAAATAATCAAATATTTTGAAAAGAGTTGTAGATAATATAATACTTTGTTTTAAAAGAATTATAATATAGGGTATAAGATGTGTTTAGAATTTATAATTAAAAGAGTAAAAGCAAATTATTCTTTTGAAGGTTATATAAATTAATTATATATATATGATTGTATATATATGCGAAAGCGTATGTGACCGATCGCATTGCGATTCTATTCGATTCGTGACAGATAGAAGAGCTTTAGAAAAGAGAGGCCCTACTTATAGGAAGTAGGATATATTAATGATTTATATCTGAAGTATAAAGGCAATTATGGAATATATAATTGGTATTATAACAGTACCCCCTATTCAAAGTAATTGGTTCTATAATTATAATATATATAATTTCTAGGAAAATAAAAGTAGTATTAAAATACCCTAATTTTTATTATTAGATTAAAATAAACCTTTTTTGGAGTAGTAATTAATTAATAAAGCTTTTTAGGTTTATTCTAGCTTTATTTCGAAAGTATATTTAATATTAGTATTAGTGGAGTATTAGAATTAGTAGATCTTTTGAATTCTATTTAAGTGGATGGGTTTGGTTTATTTGGATTGGTTAAATAAAAAGTAATAATTATATTTTTCTAGTTATAAAGGTTTTTAATGGGTTGTTAGGATATTAGGTGGTATTTCTATTTGATTTAATAGTGAAATCTATCTTTATTATAATAATTAAGGAGTTTGTCGAATTCCTATTGTTTGGTTTCTTTGTTTATTTTATTATTCTTTTTGAGGATATAGTTTTGATTCTAATGGGATTCAGCTTTATTGATTGTATTCTGGCTGGTTAATCCGGATGAGTAGTAGAATAGTTGGAATAATGAATTATAGAATATAGGAAATATTTTGAAATTAATAAATAATTATAATAAATAGATATATTTGTAAACTTTAAGAATCTTATAGGGGCTATTCTATTTATTAGTGTTTTTTTTTATTAAGTAATTAGTTTTTATATTTTTAATATTAATTTATATATAAAAGAATATTAATATAAATTCTATTAATATAATCCTTATATTTTTGAATAGATTGAATAATGAAAGCTTTCAATTTTATTAAAATAAGATTGGAACGATTTACAATTTTATTAGTTTTTAGAAACTTATATTTTCTTTAATATAATAAGTTTAGGGGTATAAATAAAGAGAGCTCGATATTAAATTGTGGATAAAAATTATAATTTGTAAAGAATAGGAATATACTAATAATTTTTGAAATAGTATTATTGAATATAAATGTTATAAGTGGAAATTAATTATATTAATTGTTTTAATAGAAGTTTATAAAAACTTTGAGATATTGTTTTATTATTATATTAATTCTTATTGTTTAATTATTGGATTCTGAAAAGAATTTATTTATTTATTTATTTATTTATTTATTTATATTGCTTAATGTCTGTAGTGGACCTCCCTAGGGGTATTTAGACATACTACAAAAATGAACTAATTTACAAAATGAGAACTCCAACCAAGTATAGCAATTTATCTTCAAAGCTAGGGACTATTCATCCCTCTATAGATACAGTCCGGCTTTGTTTCGAAGGGGATCGCCTATACATTGGTATCTTCGGGCAAGCCCGGTCCCCTAGTATATATAGGGGGATAAAAACAGTCTCCTTCTAGAGAAGGGATTCTGAATAGAATGAAAAGGATTGTTTTAGAATAATTAATAAATATTCTAATAAATATTTTTAAAAATCTGAAATGAATTGTAAACTTTTATTAAAAATAATATTGTTAGGAGTATTATATAAATAATAAATTTTCTTAATAAACTGATTAATAAGCTTCTTTATGAATGGTTTTATAATTAATATAAAATAATATATTTTTATTAAGTAATAGATAATTATAATAATATATTGATATTTCTTTTTATAGTATTTGTTGATTGGTAATGGTATAATGTAATCAATAAAGATATTAGATTAGAAACGAAATAATATTGATAGGGGTTCTAGAAATCTGAATATAGTAAAACGGGAGGCTTTGATTTGGAAATAGAGTTAATAGGTTTATATAAAAGTTTTGATTTTTTATAATATATTGGGTTATTAGTAGATATAGAAAACTAAATCAATAGTTTTTATCTAATTGGAATGTTTGATAGGTTTAATAGAATGTATTTAGTATATAATTTGTATATAGAGTTTAATAAAAAAAAAGGAACAAAAAAGCGATTTCAATAAAAGATTTTATTATTGATTAATTTACAATTTTGTAAAGCAATTCGAAGATTCTTTTAGATTGATAATAGTTAATAATAGGCAATTCGGTTTTAGAATGTTTTATATATAATAATAATCAATTCGGATAATTTGTATATTTTATTAATAAGGTTATTGATTGGTTTTTTAATATTAGGGATAATTATGCTTATAAGAGTTATAATAAGATTGATATTATTATTTATTTATTGAATAAGGTTTTTGAATATAATAATATTGAATACTCTTTTTGAAAGAATTGTTTGTAATGGATTTTTGATTTGATTATTATTAGAATTTGTATATATAAAATGATTTTCTGTTTTTCGATTTAATATATTGGGATGAACCGTTTTATAATTAGATTGATATATAATATGAAAATTGAAATCAAATAGGAATTCGGCCTATCTGATTTGCCTTTGATTTAGCATTTTTATTGATATGAAATATTCTAGATTCTTATAGTTTATAATAATTTCGAATAGCTTTTGTATTTTGTATAATTCAGATTTCTATTCTTCTAATGATTTGATAATAGTTAATAATTTCTTATTATAGATTTTATAATTATATTTAGTAGTATTATATTTCGAAGAGAAATATATAATTGGATATAATCGACTTTTGTTATTATATTATAAAAGAATATCATCTATAATCTAGTTTAAAGTATCTATTTCGATAACTATATAGTAATAGTAATCGAATATTGTAAGAATTAGGGCAAAAGCGAAAGCTTGTTTTAATATTTTAAAGGTATTCTTTTGGTTATTAATTTAATTCTATATTTTCTTTTTTTTGATAAACGGTTTAATAATTCTATAATCTTAGAAAAATTATAAATGAAATGTTAATAGAAGTTAATGAATTCTAGGAAGTATTAAAGGTTTTTAAGTTTATTTAACGATTTTTATTCGAGAATAGTTTTAATCTTATTAGAATTCATTTCGATATTGTTTAGAATAATAATTAGGCTAAGGGATTTTGTTTTCTTTGTTTCAAATTTGTATTTATTAATATCGATTTATAAATTAGTGTTGATAAATCTTTAAATGATTTTGTGGATTTGCTTTTGATAGTTTATAATATTCTTGAAGTAAATCAGGATATTATTTAGGTATATTATATAATTCTTATTCAAAAGATCGAAAAGAATATAATTGATATAATTCTAAAATGAGATAGGAATATTATAAAGATTGAAAAATATTATTAGGGATTTGAATAGATTGAAATAAATTATAAAAGCAATCTTCCATTTATAATCTTCTATAATTTGTAGTTTATTGAATATAGTAATAATATTTAGTTTTATATAAATTTTAATA
>JBBMOJ010000666.1:0-16713 GCA_038090695.1 Sclerotinia spermophila | reverse complement strand
AAGGCTCCCTCACGTGACACGCGAATGTATCAGGTGATGTCTGTCGTAACAATTACTTTATTATTGATTTAATTAAAAATGAATAAAATCGATAAGGTATAATAGGGATTATTAATGAAAATCCCTATTATATATATACCTTGGCTGTATAACCCACAAAAATAATATCCTAATACTTATAATTAGTTGTTGATTGATGGGGATAGCTTTTTCTATTTTTATAGCTAGCTATAATTGCGGGTACCTGTAGCCAGCCGTACTACCCAAGCCACCCATTGCAACTACTGCTTACCGTCCATATATACAGTTGCCCACATTGCCTGACATTCCACGATGGGGAAGTAATTGCCAAACACCAACGTGGCCAATGAAAACAATAGATCGATCTTCAACTTCTTGGTTGGAGTGGCAGAGTGGGGCAATGTGTTTGTAAAGTCTGTATGGCGTGAATTTCGCAGGTCGATGCCAATGTTCGGGTGGGTGTGCAAGTTGAGGAAAAGTCGTCAGGACTTCCTTGTCCATCATACTCTCCAGTTCCTCCCAATGCTTATGATACTCGGGGGTCTCTGAAGATCGCAAGTGAGGCAAGCCTAACAGAGTACATTGCTCATCAGAGAAAAACTGCAGCGACGGTTCCCATCCAGTACCACAAAGAATGGCATCAGAGAATATCGGATCTTGACCCTTCAGAAGCAGTGATTTTTTATCTACCCCGGCAACATCGGCACAGTAAATACGGACCTTCTGGGCTACAGTTTCGAAGAAGTCCTCTTGATTGAGAAGCCCTCCAGTGCAATTTTGCCAGAATATTCTATGGCAAGGTCAGCATATCGTAGATGACTGTGTTGATGCACTAACTTACGGTGAGTGTGGACTAAGCTTTTCGAAACCTTGAAGGCTCTTTCTGTCTGGAAAATTTGCTTCTTTGCGAGCTTCTGCGTCCACAGTTGCCCAAAATGAGCTCATTATTTTCACTCCATATTCAGTAGAGTGTAAAAACCATGTCCACCAAGAATCACCATTCATAAAAGAAGGTGTAAACGTGGCAGCTAATCTTGTCATACCAATTTCAAAAGCATTTTTGTATGGACCTTTTCCTTTTGGAGAAAGAAAAAAGCCGGTCCAGTTGTGTCGGAAGCTTTGATAACCCATGAGACTGTCTTACCTGCTCCAAGAACAGTGATGCACCGAACATTCTCAGAAGATAGTATGCTACAAGATCCAAAACTTTCCTGATGGATGATAGGACCTTGAAAAGACTCGCGTCCTGGGAGGCTTGGCATGCTGGGGATAGAAGTCAAACCACTAGCTATCATTAATCTTGAGCCTTGCAAAGTACTTTCTGCACCGGAAGCTCGACTTTTGGTTTTGACAGCCCATTGCCCATCGCTTCGAAGCAGTGATTCGACTTGAACGTTAAATATGATCCTGTCTCGCAGGGTTCTGCCAGAGTAAATATGACTGTCAACATAGTTTTCGAGATACTGAGTTGTATGTTTTGCCTTGAAAAACTCATAGTAAATATCCTCTTCGGGTGGTCGAGGCATTGGACAGTCAGAGAATTCTGCGGTCCCGACTGTCCATTGCGTCCAGAATGAATAGTATCCTCGTCCTAATGTCAAGATAAGTTGCTTGTTAGATGCAAGGATCTATAGATACATCAACTGACAGGAGTTCCATGTACCCCCAACGTAATTATCGCGATCCAATATAATCAAGTTGCAATTTGGATGTATATCGAGGTAGAACTTGGCCGCATATATGCCAGAAATGCCTTGAAGTAGATCAGCACAGGATTTCACTGCGCGGCAGAATAGCTTTATTTTGTAATAGTACCTGCTCCAATGATGATAGCATCAAAATTGTTTGTCAAATCCATCGCTTCCAATTCCTGACACTTTGAGTACAACAAAAGGTTTTGGATGTTCTAAGAGAAAAAATGGTGTACAAAGATGCTATGACATACTTTTAGCTTTTATTGTCCGTTGATATTACGAAGGGTTACAATGAAGTCGCTCAATAGCTAAGGTATAGTTGGGCAGGTGTGGAGACCTGCCATGCCACGCCATACCATTGCATACTTTGCTTTAAAGGGACCTCTAAGCCCGGATTTCGGCGGACGGTATCCTGGGAACAATCCTCTTTCCCTTATTTAGTAAACTATCTCCCACTGTATAAGTATGGCTACAGGAATAACTGATAAATTGAGTTTCATTTTTCGTCTAAATTTTGTTCGCCTACATTGATATATATATGATGACTTCACCGGATAAGAACGAAAGATCTTTCCCAGTCAAAACCCGACGATGATTTTGGGAGTCAACCAGGCATCATCTATTTAACTGGTTGGCGTTATGCAGCGGTAGGCATAGCGATTGTTATGAGCATGTTCTTGGTATGTCGTTTAGCACGCAAATAATAGTGTAATGAAAGGAAAGTTCTGACACAAATAGGCCTCGTTGGATTTGGTGCGAAACTTGATTTCACTCCGCACTTCTTGTGACCATATGTACTGATACTAAGAGCCACAGACAATTATTGCAACAGCAATTCCTCACATTACAGATGAATTTCACAGCCTCAACGATGTTGGATGGTACGCCTCCGCACTTTTCCTTACGGTTGCAGCAGCTCAGTCATTGTGGGGCAAGGCATTCAAATATTTTTCGATCAAGACCGTGTATTTGAATAGCATAGCTGTGTTCGAAGTTGGAAGCTTGATATGTGGTAAGCTATAGAACTTCTAGACAGAATAGTTCATCACACTAACTGTGGCAGGTGTCGCTCAGAATAGCACAACCCTAATCGTGGGAAGAGCTGTGACTGGTTTTGGTGTTGCTGGGATCTTTGGCGGATCATATATAATTATTGGCGTCTCAGCGCCTCCAGAAAAGCGACCTGCGATGACAGGTTTCATGGGCTCAGCATATGCTATTGCTTCAGTAATTGGCCCATTGATTCGGGGTGCTCTCACAGATCGTGTGTCATGGCGTTGGTGGTAAGTTGAACTACACTGAACATTTTGGGTAGGAAAGATTCTTACTAACTCTATAATAGCTTCTTCATAAATCTTCCCTGCGGAGCACTCGCCGCAGCTTCCATGATATTTTTCTTCAAGGTACCAGATGCAGTAAAGCCTGCCCAGGCACCGCTGAAAGAGAAGCTCTTGCAAATGGACATACCAGGATTTCTTTTTATCACAGCCTCTATTGTTTGCTATCTTCTAGCTCTGCAATGGGGTGGTGCACTCAAAAGTTGGAGTAATTCCGATGTCGTGGGAACACTCGTCGGGTTTGTGTTATTTCTCGTCGTTTTTGCTATCATTGAGTGGTATCAAGGCGAGAGAGCTTTGTTGCTACGGAGCATCTTCAGAAATCCAACTATAGCCAAGGGCTGTGCCTTCTGCTTCTTGTTAGTATGCATCCAATTTCTACTTTTTATCGAGCCTGACGTTTTTTTCACTTCACAGAATTGCTGGAAGTTTTTATATTCTTCTATACTACCTGCCGATATACTTCCAAGCCATTAGAGGGACTGACGCTACGGAATCTGGAATACGAACCCTCCCATTGATCTTGGGTCTAAGTGAGTCGAAAATCCTTACAAGAGGAACTCACTAACAAACGATAGCCTTGGTACAAATAATAACAGGTATCACCGTGGGTGAGATAGGTGTCATAAATCCTTTCTTGATCGTTGGAGGAATTCTCACAACAATTTCTTGCGGCTTGTTGATGACCTTGCAGCCCGACTCTTCCTCCGGTGTTTGGATTGGCTACCAAGCTCTTGCAGGTATCGGTCTTGGGCTCTGCTTCAATGTATACATCATTGTTGTTCAAAATATTGTCAAGCCAAATGAGATACCAACAGCCACAGCCATGCTTTTATGTACGTATTCCTGCGATTATTTAATGCATGGAAGTGTTATGAAACTGATTAGCATCAATATTTAGTCTTCCAATCTCTTGGAGGAGCTCTCATTGTCTCCGCTGCCCAGTCACTTTTTCAAAATGAAATACTTAGCATTCTGCCTCATACAAACCCATCACTAAATCCATCCACCATATTCAGCACGGGTGTATCTGAAATTGAAACCACGTTTTCTGCAAATGAATTACCAGGAATTGTGGCAGCTTATATGAAGGGTATTCATATGGCTTTTGCGCTGTCAATTGCAATGTCTGGAGCGGCAACACTGGTGGCGTTTAGCCAGGGGTGGTTTAGAATGAAGAAAGGTAATGGGGAGGTTGTTAACCGAGATATCGAAATGGATCAACAAACAGTGAATAGTGTGCCCAAGGCAGTATGAGCTCATCAATAGTTTCAAATCTCGTAAAGCGGTCAGATTTGAGAAAACAGGGGATTGTTGACTTTGAGTCGAGGGGGAGGCCTAACTCCGAAGAATGCGGAAGCCTCACCGGCTTCACCGTTTTCTGCAATGAAGTTTGTACCTTTAATATCTCTATACTTTATTATTGCTTGGTATTGTTCAAGCTGTGACAAAGATGATTCATCGATCTTATAATTGCGTTTTGGCTTCTTCCGATGTTTGACTTATTTGCTTGAACTTATTCGCTTTGAATGCCGGATCTGGGTAGTTAGCTCTGAAAATATACTCCGTTTGTTTATTGAGGCATTTTTGAGTAGTCCGACACCTATTTTAAAGCTGCTAGAGATTGTATTTAATTTTACGTGAAGGCAATCCAAAAGGGCCAAGACGTTTTTGTCTTTTTCCCCAACATTCCGAAACTTTTGAAACAGCATTGATTCTAGAAATCTCAACGTGCCCTCCATATCTTCTCAAAAATGTACGGAGAAGGAGAAGGGAGTCGGAAGGGTTAATCAGCAGACTTACTAGGTTGCGAGTTACAAGATTAGAGGCATTGCATACATGAAGGCCGGGTGGTGATAACATGGTCATTAAGGCAAGAGACATTTATGAGTGTCCCTCCCGTTTCATTTGAACATGAGCTTATTTTTGGGTTGTTCGGCAATGACTTCTCTATGGAGGGGTAGTAGGAGCTAAATGAAAGCATTGAGGGTAGAGTATCGTCCAAGAAAACTGCATGCACCTTAATACTCCTGAGTGATAGAGCTATTCAACAAGTTTCATCTCGTTTGGCAACACTCTTCAGCGATCCCAACTACGAGATAGAACACGGCGAACAATTCTCCTTCAAATTTGCGCTGGATGGATAAACTATTTCTGAATTATCATCCACAGGAATGAGAGAGCGTTTGTATATCCACCCACAGATTTTCGCCCAATATTGGACGGTATATCGTACCCAAGGATAAAGGAAAATCGGTAGGCTGCTCGAAATAGAGATATTTTGACCATGCACTAGCTTTACCAATGAAAATGAAAAGCTAGTGATATTAATCTCGGAGTATATCATCTAAGATACTTTGGACGAGTTGTAAATCGTTATCTACGTCGACTTTCCACGTGCCGATTGCAATTCTGCACGCTGGCTTCCCTTCCCATTTTGTCCCAGACACATATATTTTTCTCGTAGCATTAATTGTTTTAACCAATTCATTGTTGACGCCGTCTTCAGTTGCTCGGAATAGGACGATGATGTGTGTATTCTTGATGACATTTTCATTTTCCAAGTGGCCTTTGGCAACCAGTTCGTAACCTATATGTGCATCCAAAAACTTCGCAATTCCCCTTGCTAATCTGACTTGGCGAGCAAACATCTGACTCAAGCCTCCACGACCGTAAGCTAGCAGCACGGCGTAGACTGGCAGGGCTCTGAAGCGGCGTGAGTTCTCAAGACCAATATTCAGAGGTGATGGAATGCTCGATGGTCCAGATGAGAGATATGCTGCATTTGGATTTTGAAATGCGGATGACAACATTGATGCCGACCTTGTGAAGAAGAAACCGCAATCATAAGGC
Source organism: Sclerotinia spermophila (assembly GCA_038090695.1). NCBI lineage: Eukaryota > Fungi > Ascomycota > Leotiomycetes > Helotiales > Sclerotiniaceae > Sclerotinia > Sclerotinia spermophila. Next base: position 10,808 of record JBBMOJ010000666.1, on the reverse strand, counting down.
TAAATACATGTTAGTGTGGATCACTCAAAAGAATCAGCTTGATGGAATGAGAGTTCTACAGCATACCACATTAAGCATTTTATGACAATCTCCTGTTATCGAATCCGCTAACTGAATACCTGCAGATAGACTTCTCAGAGAGGCAAATTCTGAAGTATCTGGAAGACTCTGAACGAAAAGTCCGAAGGCTAGAAGCTGTCAGTCGTTGACAAAAAAAATAACCACCGTTTCTTAACTAACCTCCATCAACATGCAGCCAGGCACCATAGCGATCGCAAAGTCCACGGACCTCTTGCATCTCGTGTCTTCCATCGGTTGCAAATCTTCCAGTATTGACCTCTCCAGCACTTAATGACACTATACTAGCTACTCCATTTTTCTCTCTAGCCAATTCCTGTTCTAGTAGACGCATATTAATTTTCCATGGCTCGGATGGCCTGGTTCCAATATCCTTAACACAAGCTCTTCCAAGACCAACAATACTTGCAGCTTTATATGTAGAGCTATGAGCCATGGCAGTTAGAACTTGGATCTCTGTAATACCAGCTTTGTTACAGGCCATAAGTAGACCCAATTCTCCCACTTCCCTACTCTCTCCCTTCTTTTCGAGCCGCCGAGAAACTACAGCTTCCCGTCCGCACGCCAATCCAAGAATGTTCGCACCAGTAGCTCCGGTTGTAAAAGTTCTCCCTTCCCACCTTTCTCCAAGTTCCAACAGATTTGCAAGCATTCCCAAGGCCTTGTCTTCGACTAGAGTGCTGACGCTTTGATCTGGCAAATGCACTTGAACATTTTGATCGAAAGCGGTGACAATATTGTCAGCGATTTCTGCGATCGGGAAGACACCACCAGTGACAAACCCATAATAGTTAGATGAAGTTTTAGGGCCATTGAAGCCAGGAGTTATGTCCGAAAGGAGATGTGCCGCAGTGGCTTCTTCCCCAAGCCCAATTGTAGGGAGATTTGTGGCGACGGAATCAGTGGCTCTTGTAATGGCACTAGGTGCGGGCAAAGCATCATTCAATGTATCATCAAGGAGTAATCGTACTCTATTATAGGATGATGCAACCGAGAACGCCATCGTACATGAAAGATAATGGGAGGTAGTAGGAAGCGGAAGTAGGATTGCGTGTTGAAAGCCGTGTCACATTACGCAACTAAGAAGCTGAAGCGAGAGCATAAAGCTTATATAGTCATTGTGACCGACAAGCTATCTCATGAATCTGTCGATTATTGATCGCAAACTCCTGCCTCGAAATGTGCTGATTTCCATTTTAGGTCAGAATCCCATGTTGCCCCTCTTTGATGTGGAGTAACTTGATGCCACACCGAGTGCAGCCACATTATTGCGCCACACATGCATGGGAACGTCTCAATCTACGGAGTACATCACCCGCTGTTAACATTCATGCCTTGAGTTCAATAGTTGTACACCACCAAATCTGGACTGGTATCATAACATGGATGAAATTGTCTCCTCTGTATCAGTTGAAAGATGTTGGGCATTCACAGCATTGGAATCAATGGAGAAGTGTTTGGTATATTGCATTATATGTTCTGCTACAAAACTCTGGCTCGTGCCATCCTTCTGTATCAATTCTCAAACCCCTCAGCAAAAGTGAATGACGGGAAAAGAGTACCGGTATGTATCGGTAGATGGAAAGAGTCCGATAAGTCGGAGGTAACCTTCCTCGATTTGCACAAAGGATAGTACATCCTGCGACTAACGTCTTGTCGGGACCTGGACTGGGTCGGAATCAAACACGAGTGGTTATACAACTCCTTATGTACGACTAGCAGGTTAGAAAACATGTTGGTCTCGGTTCCCATTGCCATGTCGTTGGGTGATAGATATTCCTCTTCTGGCTACCTATTTCAGATCTGGAGCCTTGTTGAACTCAGACGGGTATTCGCATGATCATCAAAGGGAATTGAATGCTCGTTGCTGGGAGTCACTTCCTCATTTGACATCATACATAGTATTCTATCACTATTGAAATATTTGAGGCGCTAAAAGGTGCGGACAACCTTGACTGTTGGTGTTGTGGCCCATTACATAAATGTCGCAGCTCCAACAATTTGTTGGTCCAGGTTGAATGCATTTATCCGTAGCTGGCACGAGTCCCGTACGCCAAGCTGCAGGCAAATACAAACAATATACCAACCAGTAGGCTGGGCTCCCATGAATCTGGCTAACGCGTCCCAACATATGGATTCCGAAGGTTGAATTGACTCCCGGTCTGAAGTCAGACCACTATGGCGGAATTCAGATTGGCCAATGAGATATATGTAATAGGGCTACAGAACTACAAGCATGTATAACTCTATTCTCGAGAATCAGCAGACAACAGCCCTTTTGTCTTATGTTGGCTTTGCTTTCGCCTATCATCTCAGAAAATTAAGAATAGGAAATGACAAACAGCAGAAAAAAAGCAAGCTCACATCCGGTTACTGTAGTCATGCCTACCTGCATGAGAAACAAGCACTCAGTAGCCATACAAAAATTCCACGATATTTCTCTACGTAGGATTGAACGTACCAGATATATTTAACGAACCCGAAGGTTTGGGTCCTCCCCTTTCGCATCTCTCACGATTAGACACTTTCGTCACGCACGAACATGTCTAAGTGTCAAGAACCTGGAGAATTCTCTCTTCCCACAATTACTATTCAATCACAGCATGGGGAAAATATTGACGCACAGCTACGTTGTAAGTCCCCAGGTGCAAATACAAATGCAGATCCCCGCCTTGAGCAAGATACACCATCACCCGAAACTCCTGACTCAAATGATAGGTTAGTACTCCTTGCCTTGTAATAGTTATTGGAACGCTAACTTTGTATATGGATCGTCATCCAAATCTTTGACAAGCAGCGTTGTGGATTTTCCGGAAGAAAATGGCAGAACTTATCATGGCTACCGTCCAGGAAGTACTGATATCAAGCTGGACTTTCTTCATCAATAGCTGACTAGCCTACTAGCATACCACTTTCCGAATGACATCAATGAACAAGAAAGACTTGAAGCACAGTTTGATATGCTAAAATGTGCTTTCTCAGGTCGCAACTTCTTCGCTCCTCTGTCAGATCCTCGTTATATTCTCGATATTGGCACCGGTACAGGGCAATGGGCGATCCAAATGGGCGACACCTTTCCAAATGCAGAAGTGCAGGCCACTGATCTCTCTCCAATCCAACCAGTATCTGTTCCAGAAAACGTTCATTTCTATATCGATGATGCTAGCGATGACGATTGGATACTGCCATCCGACCACTTTGACTATATCCATACTCGTGTTTTACTAGGTTGCTTTAAGGATTTTGAAACCATCATAAAAAGAGGATTTCATTACACGAAGCCAGGAGGCTATATGGAGAGCCAAGAAATATTATCCACTCCATATTGTGACGATGAATCAATGACTGAAACATGGCCGTTCGTGGAATGGATTAATCTTGTCGAAAAGGCGGCAAACAAAGCCGGCAGATCAATGAATATTGCCAAAAACCTCAAGGCATGGTATGAAGCAGCTGGATTTGTGGATGTGCAAGAAAAGACTTATAAATTGCCAGTCAATCCTTGGTCTGATGACAAGCACTTGAAAAGGCTTGGGGAGATGTCTGAGGAAAACTGGCTTGCATGCTTATCGAGCTTCAGTATGGCTTTGTTTTCTCGAATCCTGAATTGGAAGCAAGAACAGATTGAGGTTAGTTTGCTCCACTTATTGATTTTCCACATTTCACTTGGCTGATGAAGATGATTGGCAGGTATATTTGGTGAACGTTCGAAAATCCATCCCAAATCGAAGTGTTCACGCCTATCATAAAATATATGTTGTATGGGGAAGGAAGCCAGAAGAGAGCGAGAACAGTTCTAGCAATAGTCCCGAAGAGATGCCTTCTAAGATTGATGCGGCACAAGCTGAACCTGCAAAGGATGTCACTTGATGGACTCCACGGTGTTTTGATCAGTTGTTCGCAATGTTCATGGGAGCTTAAAGTGTTGAATATAGGCTAATCAACTGGTATTTGAGAGGTGGTCTAATATAGTGATAGAACATGGGAAATTAACCTGTCTCTTCGAATTCACATCTGGAAAAAAACACCTCCTCCTTCCTTCTCACGAGAAGACATAAGTATGCCTATGTTTCTTGAAATAATCACATACTGAGAATGAAATGATACTGGAATTTATGTGCTCCTGCATCAAGTGCATACATCTCGTCGCCTTGCGAGTCCTTCTTTACATTCATTTATGGAGTATGTGCAGCTATTAAGTTCGGACTGGTTCATCAATTGAATTGTTTGAGAAACTTCATTCTATCAATCAGACTTGTCTCAGCTACTGTTTGCTAAACCGGATGAAGCGGTCGATGTGGAATTGATCATGTATCGAGTCTGAGGTGCATATAGTTATGATTCACTCGAAGTCAAATTCATACTCTCTCCGCCAACTTTCAGTAATCTCGAGGGCATTTTTGCATGCTGTACCACATAGATATTGACTGGTGAGAACCCATGAAAATCTTTGTTCACTGTTATATGAAAGCTGCCGTAACAAATCCCAGTTTCGGCCTCTTCTCTCAATCCAGCCTTGGAGTGTGTAGGATTCTTCATATTTCACCCAGACAGAGGGAATGATCCTATTTATACAAACAACGAGTCGATAACTGCCAGTAACATTTACATTTAGGCATAAGTGTTCGCATACTATCAAGAGTCTTGTCTTCCATGTCTCTACCTCATGCAGAGCTTCGTGGTTATCGAAGCCCTTATCCTTCTGAAGCATGTGGCCATGTATCGACTTTAGATATTCTGATGTCTCTATCATCTCGCAGTGTCTGGTGGACATCTCATGGAGGAGAGTGATATTTGTGCTGTTCAATCCTCATTACAATAATAATGCCATCCTCTTTTTTCCGCTTTCACAAAAATACTCTCCAACGACGACCATCCTTGCATGATATTCGTGAAGTAAACCTTTCTAGTGATTTCTCTACAAGTGATTTCCGCATTTAACATATAACTCTGCTAATTTGGCGGCAGCAATAAATGGAGACTGTCGAATAAATCAATTCATCAAGATCCAGAACAGAGTTTCGAATGCGAAATAAATGAGATAATAACATCTTGATTCCCAAGTAATTCTAGATTTCTACAACAATAATGCAACTCACACCCCTATCCCCAGACTCGAAAAAAATCAATCCTCCCATTACCTCCTCTTATTCATATCATCACTCAAGACACCGACTACTCCAAAGCAATATATCATAACCTCAATCCTATAAGAACCCTCAAACCATAACCACCCATCTCGCTTCATTTTCTTTTCTTTTCTTTTTTTGAACACCCGCATAACTTTCAGCTCCTAGAGACAGCACCTCCATATAGATAGACACCCTCTCCATATACACTGAACCTTAATTTCCTTTCATAATCCCCATACCGGATTTCCATTCTAATTCCCCCCCAATTGTGGTTATCTTGCTGTATCCAAACCCCAACTTTCCAATAAAACTGTCAAAAATGAACATGCATATTATTCTATATATCTAAATCTCTACTACTATGCGCGAGATTTAGAAGTGGGATAGCTCTGCAGGCTATTAAGCTTACTAGTGTAATATAAGAGGTTACATGGTTCTGATTAATACCTTATAAGTGATGTATGTGATGTATGTGATGGATGTGATGGATGTGATGGATGTGATGGATGTGATGGATGTGATGGATGTGATATATTATTATCTGCGAACTCGAGGTCTTATAAGCTAATGCTAATGTACTGAAGAAGAACTATATCTTCAACTCCTGTCTAATATATACGTCAAATGTGGAACCTCAGTAAAATACAAAATAAGATAAATTAAACTAATATAATACAAAATCTTCAGCATCCCCTTTCCATCCCTTCCATCACAATACTCTCATACAAATCTAATTGGCAAACGCACTCCATGTCCCATGTTTTCAGTCCACCAGTAGTCCCGTGAATCTCATATTATAAACACCAACTCTCAATGACATTACGGTCATGAAGGGAATGAGATACAATATGCCGTATACCGGATCTTAGATGTATACTTATCATCAGATCAGATCTGTAATTTTATGACCTCAAATTCTGGGTATGGTAGAACAGGAGACGTGTACTGAGGTGTGCGAGCAATGCGAGAGGAGAATCAAGTGGGCGTATGCAAAGTAGTCTTTGAGCTAGACTTGGGATGAGATGAAGGGGATTATCAGGGCTTGATTTTTAGATCCATAAAGAGATTCAATTCGGGTTTGAGAAGCTGCAATTACAAAAGAAGGGATTGAGATAATCACCATTATCATATCTCATTCATTAAATCACATCACTTCCGTAAATTTTCTATCCATTACATCCATTACATTCATCAATTACATCACATTCACTGCATTCATCACCACAAACATATTCCCCCAACTAACCCCCAACAACCACAAACTCACCCACCGTCGCACCCTTCCCATCATTCTCCCAACATCCCTCCACAACCAACCTCACATACTTCCCACTCCACGCGCCTCCTTCCACTGCCAATCTCGTTTCATTTGCCACCACAGGAACTACACTATCCTTATTAGACGTTTTCGTTGCATTAACCTGCGACGATGAATTTGCCGAGTATGGTAAACTTGGAGAAATCCCCTCGATATCAATTGACCATTCACTTCCGAGTATCTGACCCTCGTCCGTGGTTTCGTTGCTGAAGAAGACGGAAGCGCGGAGGGGAGGTCGGAGACCCCAGTTGAAGTAGATGCTCCTGACGGGAGATGCAGGAATGGAAGTGCTGTTTATGAGAAGAGAGGCACTTTCATTTGTGGATGGTTGCCAGGAAGTGGATGATGCACCATCGATTGCCGCGACGGGGAATTGGCCGGCGGAATATGAGTCATTGGAGGTAACGGGCAAGCATTGGAGGAGATTGTTGGGATTTGTCAGTTTTTGGAAGTAGAGACGGTTGGGGATGGTAAGGGTTTGATTTATCGCGATGTTGTAGGATGTTGTGTTTGAGGTGGCAGAACCGGGTGTTCCGACGACAAAAGGAAGGGTAGTGTTTTGGTAAAGATCGCTAAGCCTAGTGGAAGGGAAACGAGTAATGTTGGTATGTGTAGTGTTCATGGTAGCCGAGAGAGTTGCTCCTGCATAGTGGAAAGTGCGGACTTTGACGTGGGAGATTTGAGGAGGAAGTGAGGGGTTGAGGAAGAGAGTTGGTTGATCTGTTCGGATACCCAGATAACCAAAGGGTACGACCTGATTGGCTCCTCCGTGCCCAGTCAAGAATGGGAATGCTGGGTTAGTTCCTCCATTCGATGTGACATCGTCAACAGCTTGCTCCGAAAATTGATACCACGGTGCTCGGAGATATGGAATAAAACCATTAAGTGTGTAAGTGAACGCAGAACATCCGGATTGAGACAAAGCATTTGCACCGATAGCGAAAATAGAATAAGTCATAGCCGGTCCGTCAGGTGATTGTTTATTTGCATACTTTGGTCCATGTAAGAAAAATCGCAAATTTTAAGAGGAGAAATATACGTACATAATCTAAGTCTAATAGTTTATCCGATTCAGTATAATTTTGATTGAAATTTAATGGATAAGTCAACAAAACCACGTCAGCTTGTTTGACGGCGACACTGTTGTTCATCGTTTGATATTCCAACGTAATGTGAGAAGTCGCAGTTGGAAATTCAATTTTCTCTTGCTGCTGTTGCCAAGTTGAATTGGCTTCCAAGCCCTGAGAAATCCTCAAATCGTTTGCCAATTCTAACAAACTCGCGGCAGAAGCTATGGTGAATGCTCCATTGTCCTTATTATTTGCATACTCATCCGGATCCGTCATATTGTATATCCAGTATGATTGTGTGGTTTCGTTGTACATCAGCAAATGCCCTGTCATAATGGCAGTACTCTCGATGATTTGCCTAGGTCCATCATCGAACCAAGTCTTATTGTTTGTGATATTATATTCCTGCATCAAATTGAATGCGATGTCATAGTTGAGATGGTATTCGTAGTCAACACAAGGACCTGTACCCGTACAGTTTCCATATCTTCCAGTCGTCCAGGAGTAAAGTGAGCTTCCCTTTGGGTAGTTGTTGAATGCCGCGTTTGCCAAAGACTGATTATGCTGCTTGACTCGGAAATTACTGATTTGTTTGCTCCAATCTGGAAACGCCAAGTTGAGACCGGGTGCCATCCAATAATCAGCATCCCAAAATACTAAGCCGGCATACGAGTCGGAATATAATCCTCCTACTGAAATGCTGTTATCATTCAACCCACTGCCGTCAGGTTGTAGATTTTGGAGAAGATAGTAGGTATTCGCAACCGAAGCGATATGAAGTGCCTGAACATTGGGATCTTCTGGTAATTCTCCCGTGACTGGATCTGTAAAGTCATCGACAGAATCGGCTGTCAAGATTCGAGCCCAAGCTGCAATATGTTCCGCCAGAAGAATATCCCATCCAGATTCCTGTGCCGAACTTTGAGCTTTTCGAGCTACACTTTCAGCATCGCTAAATTTGTCTGTCGAAGCAATACCAACATACTTATAGTAAACAGCAGTTTCTCCAACTTTCAAGCTAACGTTGAAAGACTGTCCAATTGTTGTATCATTGGCAGAGCTTACGTAGGACCCACTGGCAATGGTTCTAGAGGAAGTATCTGTGTAACTGTTTGAGAAGTTGACACCAGAAACAACAAATCCTGTAATATCTGGAAGATTACTGGGACTTACTGCCGAATATATGGTAGTCCCATCATCATCTAATCCTTTGGATGATAGAGTGGATCGAACGGCACTTCGACCATCCAGCAAATCCGTGACCTGGCCCTCGACATCTGCGGAGGAAACAATAGTAGACTTGACAGCCACCACATTCGGTCTTTCCCTACTGAAAAATGCAGCATATGACACATTGAAAGTAGAATCTTGGGTTGGCGACCATATATAATTCCATTCAGCCACACCAGTCTTGAATGAAATTTTGGACGTAAAGTTTGAAATGGAGGTATTGCTAGCCGTAGCATCAAGGAAATTAGATCCAAACGAGAAAATAATTCCGGTAGGATGAGGAATCCCGCTGATGAAAGATTCCCAGCCATACTGATTCAACCAAGGATAGTTAGTTCCTTGAGGAGGTATTTGCGCTGGTTCTACATCGTAAAATCCGGAAATAGTAGAGAAGGAGATTCTATCGTCGAATAATGGCCATCCATTGGAAGGTGGTATGCCATTCGCATCTGTTTGATTCACATCTTTCTCAAAGAATGGACCTGAACGACAGTTATAACCCAGAACTAATAGAAGTTTTTGTCAACAAATCACCATACCTGCAGCAGCAAGAGAAGCACCGATGTACCCATTGGCAAGAGACAATCTGGATTGATATTGTCCTGGAATGTATGTAGTAGTAGTCAAGGACCAATCACTCTGATTCCAAGTCGATAATCCCGCATTGACAGAAAAGTCTGTTGCACCAGATACACTCCAAGGGAGCATCCATAGGTTTCCGAAGAAACAAAGGATTATTGACGTTAACATGTTGGAACTCCTCATGAGAGGAAAACTCATGATTGGATATGTAGGTTATCAATAGAATGTTAAAGGGGAAAATATCAATCGAGAATCCATACGCAGGAGCAATGAAGAAGTTATAATGAAAATGAGGAAGTATAATATTGAAAGCGACGACACTTGATCGAATATATAATAAAGTTAGCTTTTATTTATTACCTTGATGATGACGTACCTCCAATAGTACTACCAATTGTTACCACCAGAGAAGATTCAACTTTTGATTGGTTCATTAATATGATTGTTTATCCTTATCCTTTCTCTCCTTTGTATACGACGTAGTCAAGAGAATAAAGAGGTTTAAGAACCCGGAAAAGAATTGGTTGATAGCCACAAAAAACCAAGTTTCCAGAAAAAGCCCATGTGCATTTTGCAGGGCTGGAGGCGGGGTAAAAGAGCCGCCGAGTCTTTTTACGAGAGATTGAAGGAATTCATTTGTTAATAAACTTTCACCTTCACCGTAATTTGCTCACATACAGGAGGAAGTAAGAAGTTCTAAACTTTACTCACCTTACACCTACCACTTTTACACCAAAAAGTGGCGTTTTTCACTTTTCTATACCCCTGTTTAAATCCTGAATAATTCGAATAAATTTAAATTTCTTCTTGGAAAAAGCTTTCCAATCAATCAAATTTCATATAAAAATGAATAGAACTTTTTTATCTAATTTTTGAATAGAGTTTTATAAAGTTAAAAATGAAAATTATATAATAATTAAAGATATAAGTATTGTAAAACAAACTATAATGTCAGGGTACGGGTAAAGACTTATATTATACTATAAGGGTAGAAGGCTATGGAAGAGAGAGGTCCTATTTATAGAAAGTAGGATATACTAGTGGTTTATACCTGAGGTATAAAGACAATTATAGAATATATAGTTGGTGTTGTAATAGTACTTCCTGTTTAAGGCGATCGGTTTTATAATTGCAATATATACAACTTCTAGGAAAATAAAAATAGTATTAAAATACTCTAATTTCTACTATTAAATTAAAATAAACCTTTTTCGGAATAATAACTAATTGATAAAGCTTTTTAGATTTACTTTGGCTTCGATTCAGAAATACATTTAATATTAATATTGGCAGAGTATTAAGATCAACAGGTTTCTTGAATCTTATTCAGATAGGTGGGTCTGGTTTATTGTTACGGGAGCTGCCTCTAGGGTCACGTGGAAGTGTCTAGAGATCTCT
>JBBMOJ010000665.1:0-16724 GCA_038090695.1 Sclerotinia spermophila | reverse complement strand
TCACGTGATCTTTCGACCATGTGACGCGGTATGTTGGATGCCGTCGTAACACAAAGCCCTATTCGCTGTATACTAAAAAACTTATATCAATTAAATAAATATATTATGAATATATATAAAGTGTACCTTCTTACACATAATCACTAAATTGTATAACTATACTAATAATAATTTACTCTTATTATTATATTTTCGAGATAGTATAGAAGGTATATTAATAAAGTAATTTAGGGATAAAAGAAAGAGCAAATTGATTTCGAAAAAGAAATAGAAAAGAGAATAATTATATAATACAATTCAACAAAACTATTACTAAACAATAGAATGTTTTCCTTTTATCAATATATATAATACTATTATAAAAAAAGAAAAATCAATATACATACCTATTTATTATACCACCCACTACACAACAATCTAATCAATAATTATAATCGATATATAATAAACCGAAATAAGAAATAATAGCGCTCAAAAACAAACTTTTCAGAAAAGAAAAATCATATCACAAATCGAATAGAATCACAATATAATCAATCATATACACCTTTATATATATATACAATTACATATATATAATTAATCTATATATCCTTCAAAAAAGCGATTCACTCCCGCTCCTCTAATTATAGATCCTAAAGGTATTTTGTACCCTGTATCACAGTTTTTCTAAGGCAAAGTGTTACATTTTCTACCTATTAATTTATTATATTCACTATATTCAATATAGAAAACATTAATAAAATATATTTAAAAAATAGTAATAATAATAATATATTAGTATTTATAGTTTATATAATATATATATATATTAAAACCTATATAAAATTTAAAATTTCTTTATATCTAATCCACTTTTATATTAATATTATTAATATCCATTCACTTTTTATCTCACTTTTTTCAAATTCCATTTTTTTTTCTTTTTTTCTTTTTCTCTTTAGATCTATAACTAACTTCTAATAAAACTCAACAACAATAATACCCTCTAAATTTATTCGAATCAATAAAAATAAGATATAACCTCTTTTTTCTATTTATCTCTTTCAATCTTCAAACTAATAATTAACTTTCTATTTTATAGTATCAATAATAATAATACCTTTAATATTTATTTGAATTAATAATGATAAGATATAATCCTTTCTTTCCATTTATTCCTTTCAATCTTCAGACTAATAGCTAACTTTTTATTTTATAATATCGATAATAATAATACCCTTAATATTCATTTGTATTAATAATAAAATACGACCCCCTTTTTTTATTTATTCCCTTTTTTCTATTTATTCCTCCTCCTCCTCTTTCTATTCATTCCCCTTTTTTCTCATTTATTCTCTTTTCTTCTTTTCTCAATTATTCCCCCTCCTCCTTTTCCCCCTTCTTCTCTTCCCCCTCCTCCTCTCGCCCCTCCTCCTCTTTCCCCTCCTCCTCTCCCTCCTCCTTTTCCCATTTATTCCCCCTTTTCCTATTTATTTCCTTTTCTCCTTTTCTTATTTCTATCACGATTATATACTAGAGTATATCATAGAGGTCAAATAACTAGAATAAGAAAGCTAAAGAGGAAAGAGATCCTTAAGGGATCTCTTTATCTCTTATATAATAGAATATCGCTTAGTGTGATAGGATATCACGTGTGTAACACGTGATATTCGTCACAATTTCTTTTCTCTCTCTTTATTTAAGCCTTTCCCTATTTAAACCTTCTTTTTCTATTTAGATCTTCTCTTTCTATTTAAACCTCTCTCTATTTAGACCTCCTCTTCCCATTTAGATCTCCTCTCTCTATTTGAACTTTTCCCTATTTAAACCTCCTTTCTCTATTTAAATCTTCTCTTTCTATTTATTTCTATATAGCTTCAAATTCTATTCGAATTGACAACAACAATAATATTTATACACCACTTGTATTATCACCCTCGTCTTTTATTATCTCTTATTATCTCAATATTTAAACTCTTATCATCGATAATATTTTTCATATTTATCTGCTTATTAATAAGTCGAAAAAATTTGAACCAATTAAAGATCAAGGAAACATTATTCTCCTCAAGAGTCTAAGAGCTTTTGATTACCTTTTTATTAAAAAACACAAAATATTTAATAAAAGCTTTTTAATTATATACTTCACTTTTTCAATAATAATTTATTGAAAAGCTAATTAGAGATTTCGAAAAAATTAAATTAATATTCTTATTTGAATTTATATTAAATAGATAAAAGTTGTTATTATTGTATAATTCAATTCGAAAGAATTTTTTTTAAACTAGCTAAATTATTTTCAATAACTTTATTTATTAATACTAATATTAAAAATAATATCAATTGAATCACTATATTAAATTAAATACACTTTAAGCTTTTTCAAATCTATTAATAGTATTAGGGTTTTATTATTTATAAAAAGAATAATTGAGATTATTGATTTCAAAGTTTTGTATATTTATATCTTAAATTTAAGATATTAAGCTTCAAAATCTTAAATATTATAACACTCTACTTCTTTGAATTCAATATTTCTATTATAGGTTATAATTATATAGTGAATAATATATATATATATAAGAAAAGGTGTATGAATAATAGTGAATAACCTTAAGTCATATAACTAGGTTTAGCAACCTAGTGGCGAATGGGGAGACACTAGTCCCGTAGTAATCTATATTTATGGATTGTCTACTTTAATAGCTAGCTCCTTAGATAGAATATAATATATAACAAATTAGGACCTACGAATAGTGGGTACTATGTCATTTGTATTCTCCTCGAAACAAATAATAAGACTAATATTATAGTTTAATTTAGGAAGCAGACTCTAGTTAACAACTAATATAGTTTTAAAAAGCAATATAACACGTGATTTCAATTGAATTGAAATATATATTTTATTCTTCTTATTCTATATTTGAAGGGGATTAGATCTTAATAAGTTCATATAGATTATATAATACTAAATTCTATTATAAATCTATTTAGTAATAAAAGTGAATTATTTCTTATTGATTTTATTACTTTATATATATAAGATTTATTTATATAAATAGTCGCTTGATTATATAAATTAGATTCAAGTGTTAAAAAGAGATTAATATTATATTATTATCTTATTTAAAATAATAATTTTATACTTTTATTTAAAAAACTATTTATATAATAAGAATCGTTGGATTAAAAGAATCTTTAAAATATATTTTGTTCAATATAGGAATAGATATTGATAGTATAAAGAATAAAGGGGTAGTTGTTATTATAAAATTATCACGGGTTCATACTAGCCTCACACTAGTGTGAGGCTTAGTCATCACTGATCATATAGTCGATACGGTTTTAGAACCTTTCTCTTCCTTTCTTGTAGAATATCATATATTATACCTAGGTGTATACTATTGTACATTCCCACACCGTGATAAAAATATTATTATTTTAAAATATTACTTCTTAATTTTCAAAGCTGTATTTGTATATAATTGAATAAAATAAATATAATAATATATATATGAAAATAATGAGAAAATTCAATTTTATCTATTGAATCTATATTGAAACTATATAATGATTAGGAGAATTTAAATCATTAATTGAAAAATCATTAAAATACTGAATTTGTTACAAATATTCTAACGAAAGAGGATCGTACATCGATAATAATACCGAGCACTCAGATCTCACAAAAACAAGATTAGAGAATAGATTTAAATTCGAGGATCAAATAAGCGTTTGAGTATTATAGCCCTGAAATCTATATATCTATATCGGACTAATAGTGGGGTATATATGAATATAAATTGTAGAGTTTCTATAGTTTTAAAAGGATAATGAAAAGTCTTATATTAGAGATAACTAGTTGATTTATTACTATACTTGGTTCTTACAGAATTGTTACTATTTATACTAAAGCCGGAATCAAAAAGATTCAGACCCTTCGGTGATCCTCAGGGCGTCAGCCTCGATTTCAAGGCCACAATTATATAATCACCGAAGGGTCTGAATATAAGATAAAAGATAATAGGGTCCCGTTTGGGGACTCCGACAAGAGGGGATTAATAAAGCTCTGAGTTCCCGAGGATAATCTAATCGATTGTATCCGAACTGCCAAAATCGAACTTCAATAGAAACAGTACTGGTACTCGTACACACAAGCTGATTATGATAACCAATACATGAAAATTCTTGAATCTCTATTTGATGATTTGAATTAACTGGGTTCAAAAAATTGAGATCCAAGTTTCAACCCCACGATATTCTACGTCTGAATAAAGTCATGAATTCAATTAGAGCATTCAGGCCCTTTGCCTCGCGATTCACAGCTTCAACTCTCCCGGCACTTTCACGAGCCTACTCATCCAAATCCTACGAGTTCATACAAACCTCAGAACCGAGACCTGGTGTAGGACAAAGTACTCTGTTCTACCTTGCCCATCTCAATGAATTCCTTGCTAACATTCATCAAAGTAACATTAAATCGACTCAAGGCACTCAATGCCCTATCCACACCACTCATAAAAGAACTCAACCATGCACTTCTATCATTCGATAAATCTCCCTCTATATCTGCAATTGTGCTTACTGGATCTGAAAGAGCTTTTGCAGCCGGTGCGGATATCAAAGAAATGGCACCGCTTACATTCTCTGAAGCCTATACAACTTCCTTCATAGAATGCTGGTCAGAACTCACAACAGCCATCAAGAAGCCTATCATTGCAGCCGTTTCGGGGCATGCATTGGGAGGGGGCTGTGAATTGGCTTTAATGTGTGATGTCTTGTACTGCACAGAGAAGGCAAACTTTGGACAACCAGAAATTAAACTTGGGACGATTCCCGGTGCCGGTGGAAGTCAAAGACTTACAAGGGCGATTGGGAAATCTAGAGCTATGGAACTTATACTAACTGGTAAGAACTTTAGTGGCAAAGAAGCGGGGGAATGGGGAGTTGCGGCAAGAACATATGGTAGCTGGGGAGAGCTCATTGAAGCTGCGCTAGGCACTGCCGAGACAATTGCAGGATACAGTAAGGTAGCAGTGCAGGCTGCGAAGGAAGTTGTCAACAAAAGTCAGGACTTACCACTCAGAGACGGTGTAGAATATGAGAGGAGGGTTTTCCACAGCTTGTTTGGAAGTGAAGATCAAAAGATCGGAATGAAGGCTTTCGCGGAGAAAAAGAAGGCAGAGTGGACTCACAAGTAATTGTTAGCATAATTCTTTGCGCGATACATACCAATTTCACTGGAAATTCTAATTACGAACAACACAGCCAGTTTTCTCTTCAATATCGTTGGCCGGATGAACTTTATTATCTTTGTCTTCAGACTGCTTTCATGGGTCGTTTACCGCTTCTATCCCAAGCCGTACAATCTATTCCCACCATCCAGCAACGAACCACGCATCTCGCCGTCCCCATATAGCTCAATGGCACACATTAAAAGCGGTCTCACTCTATTCATTTTCGGATGTCACTCTCCCTCGATATGTCCATCCATAATGCCCAGATGATAGATCGCTTAAGAAATCCTTTAATTCCCATTTGTTGAAGTCTCGCCTCTCTCCGATTGAGCAGGAGATCTACTTTCTTCGTACCTAATTCAAGGCCTAATACTAAGTGATATATTATCAAATTGGAAGCTGGATGAGTTTCACAAGATTGCCAGCGGAAATATATGAGTGAAAATATTTTATTGACTAGCTTCTAGAGCCGCCTATTCACATCTATGTACGGTCTACGACCAAAATTTTTATATACACCAAGAATTCAAAGTCCCCATTGCAGGCCCCGCCCGACTCCTCAAGAGTCCTCACATCATAAAAGTTAGAATCAAGATTACTACTGAGTCTCGATTTAGAAGGACAGGGTAACACCTGCAGTTCCAACAACAGCGGCCTTAACCTTGCTGCTTCCCAAAAGAGTGTAAGTGTATCCCAACTTGCTAGCAGTGAGGGTACCCTTTTTAGCCTCGTTGGAGCAGGAACCAAAGTCGTTATCGTTGGCAACAGCATAACCGGCATTCGTAGAGTACAAAGCCTTCTTGGAATTAACCCAGACGTTAGACTCAACAAGAGCTTGAGCACCATCACGAGTGTTGATTCCATCGGCAACGTTGTTGTGGTAAGAGTTATAGATGTGAACAGTACCGAAACGAATAGAAGGACCACGGGAGTTAACGTTTTGGAAGTAGTTGTTGGCATAAGTGATGCGGAGATGTCCGGTATCTTCGGCAGAGTTGGAGTCGGAGTGACCGACGAGGGATGCCTTCCAGTGATCGTGGATGTAGGAGTTGGAGAGGGTGACGAAGTCAGCAGCGTGGGTTACGTCGAAAAGTCCATCGTAGCAGTCTTTGTCGTGGTTTCGGTTGGAGGAGAGATCAACATGGTCAACCCAGACGTTGGTGGACTTTTCTAAAGAGGGTCTAGTCTTCTGTATGAAAAGCGGGTGGACGAGATGGGATTGGATAGGAGAACTTACGAATGCCAAGAGCATCACCGTTAGCGGCGAGAACCTCCTTGATGGCGATGTTGCGGATAATGACGTTCTTTTGACCCTTAACGAGCCTTTGATATTGTTAGATCAATCGGAAACCAGAAGGGAGGGGAATTCTTACAATCCGAAACCAGTCAAAACGGCCTTGGAGTCTTTACCAATGATGGTGGTATCACTAGCAACCTTAACTTGGGAAGCAGCTTGGGTGATAGGACCGGAAACGACAACGACGGTCTTTCCAGCAGTGGCGGCCTCGGTGAATTGAGCATAGGTGGAAACAGTGGTAGTGGTTCCACCAGCTCCTCCCGTGGTACCACCGTTGGTGCTGGCGTATCCAATATTGCAAGCGTCGTTGACAGTAGCACCTTTGGCGATAGCAGCGCGGTTTAAAATCTCGTCAGAGGTTGGTGTTGGAGCAGCAGTGGCGAATGCGGCCAAAAGACCAGTGGAGATAACTGAGAACCTCATATCGAATGAGTGAAAACGGAAACTTGTCCGTTAAAAAGAATGGAATATGTTAAAAGAATGTAATGGGGTTAAAGAATGTAATGAAGAGACGGGAAGTGAATAACGAATGTGATGTTATTAAATCGTGGGAAGTATCTTCATCTTTATAGTGAAATGATTGATGCTGCGGTTATGTGTTGATATTGCCAAGCTCATCTGATTATTGGTCCCATGGTATATCCATAGCAAAGGAGGATCTAGAAATTCTCCTTAATTCTCACCCAAGAGTTTTCAATAAACAATCTGTGGATTCAAACAGCGAAATACATAGTTGCATAGGAAAGTAGATTGACAGCCAAGACGACAACCGAGGTCGCTATGTTGAAGAAAGGCTTGAAAATGGAGTGGAAGAAGATGGGAACACCAATGCATATGCCAAAACTTGATATTGTTCACTGGCATTGCAAAAGGCGAAGAGGAAACTCCCTGTATGTTTCCCCCGAACTTTCGGGGATATTTTTTGGTGTCGTGTACACTTACACTAAAGCCGAGACGCCTATACTAGCATCCATAACATCAATATGTTCAAATTTATGGCCAACGAACGAACGAATCATGTCATTGATTGAATGGCCGCTTGCAAAGTTCATAGACTAAGTTGCAACCTAAAGACGCATAAATGCATAGTCCACGGAAGGCATTAAACCACGCACTTTTCAAAAGTTGAGATCTTCAATGATTTTCACATACGAACGAAATACTTTCGTCTGTAAGAAAAGATGGAGAAATGTCGCTTTCAAATGCATACCAAGTAAGGACAAGCGATGTAATGTCATCTCATATTCCTCAGATAGATTGGATTTTTAAAGATTTTGTCGTTTCCATTGCCCGTGAGTACACGCATTAGCCAATTATGCATCGTTAAAATGGGGGTTCCGGAAAGTTGAAACAAGGTTACCAAGATCGGAAATTTTGACGGAGTATAATCTTATCATGGCTTGGAAAATGGCCTAATATGGATAGAAACCCCACCTCTCCTTTCCATCACCCGGGAACGTCCACTGTTTAAAGCTGCATCTTAACTTCTTAAGTCTAAACCTAATCTATATATGCACAGTAGTTTATCTATACTTGGTACGAGTAGAGGGGAAGTCGTCAGTCATATGAGTGTTTATTAAGTTTGTATAGAGTTTCGCTTTACTGAGACCGATAACAATCAAAAGGACAAACCCCCCAAAATAGATTTTTGTCTAAACTAAAAACGCATTTAGTATTTAATGATGTGTTTATAATAAAATCTCATTTTTCTAAACTTTTTAAATTCATTATACTTTTGAATCTTATTAAATAATAATATTTCAAGTTTTAAAACTATATTATTAATTGAACTAATTCGAATAATATTATGTTCAAGGTTCTAGCCCTAATAGTTATTGTATAATTAATTATTGAAATTGAAATTATTGAGAAAATTAAAAAAGAGAGGTTGAAGAAAAAAAGAAATTCTTATTTTATCTTATTAATTTTGAATCAATATATGAAATATATTTATTAGAAATCATATATTGTTACGCGACGTATATCGATCGTCGTCCGATCGGGCTAGTATGATACTAAGCTTCGAGCCGATTATATATATATAATAGCGTATACACTCTCTTTAGATCTATAGCTTTTAATTCTAAGGTTGATTTCTAAAGTATATTGGGTTCTTCATATTATTGAAAGCTCCTTTAAATAAAAAATAGAATAATATATATATACGCTCTTATATATTCTATACTTTATATACTCCTAGCTTAATATATTGTCTACTCTCTTATATATATATAGACTTTTGATTAGATTCTTTGGTATTATTTTTAATTTCTTATTCTTTATTTTCTTAGTTATAGATTTAAACTCAATAAACCTTGTAATTGAAGAGCTTTATAGCAAAATAACTTATCAGTAAAATGAAATCGTTTTCCTATACTCCCTGATCTTTAAATATCGTTCCCCAGCTTTAACTTTTATATAATCGAAACTCTTTCTCTCTAATCCAGAAAAGTTCAATAGTAGCTTCCAAAAGTTTGATATATAGTTATTTTTGATTCGGGCAAAATTATAAATAAATAGTATAGTGATTAGTAATTCTATAGCTCAATTCTATTATATATATCTAAATTTTGAATCTCATATACAAATTATAGTTCTATTTCAACTCTTTTCTCTCAATTAGAATATTCCTTTTGATTATATTACAATCTTGGATCAACTTATATGTATTTATAATAATCCGAATAAAGTTTAGGAAGCTGAAGACAAGTTATATATCTTTAAGTAAGGAATTGATTCTCTATATACTTATATTGTAAAGTTCGAATACATTCTTTACAAAACATATGTTACGGGAGCTGCCTCTAGGATCACGTGGAAGTGTCTAGAGATCTCTCGAGGTGGTTTAGACTAGACTTCAAGTAGGAATTCGATAAAGTTGGTAACTGGTTGCAATCCTCGTAACTATAGTATAAAACTAATGATTGTTCTTGAGCACGAAGCTCTCTATTGTAATGAAACCCATTCCCTTATATAGACCTTCTAGCTCAGTGTGATCAGTATGGCTCAGTACTGATTTGTTTGTCCTTTCATGGCTCAGTGTCTATTCCACTGAGGCAGACTGAGCCAACCACGTGACCTGGTACCCAAGTCCCGTGCTTATGTTACGTCGTTCGTAACAACATATAGGCAAAACTAGCTTGATTCGAATAAGATCTCGATTTTCTATAATGAATTTAATACTATATTTAGAAATCGTTTTATTCAATAGTTTACTTTTCTCTATTTATATCCCGATTTTATCTAAATAATATTGTTGGGATATGGATTATGTAATCACACTAGTGTCTCGACACAGCCCTAGTAACTACGTTAAACAGATTCGTAGCTTCTTAGTTTAGATCCTTAAGCAATACAACAATATACAACTGAAGCATAGTACTATATTGACTTTATCATTCCCCAATAGTGATATCAATACTAATCAGTGATATTATAAATCAGGAGCCTGGCACCCTATTTTTACACTGTATTATATATAGAGAATAAGATTAGTATATCTTTAAAAAGATACAAGCTCTTTTATCAAATTCATTGTGATATTGATAACTGCTCTTATATAAATAGAGATTGTAGTAATTATAGCAACAATCTTTATAACAAAACCAATTACGATTTATTTCTTTATTGTATTATATATAGAAATTAAATACCGATAATATTCAGCTCAAGCCTAACAAATACAATCTCCAATCTTTTATAATTTATTTCTTTACTATATTGTATATAGAAAGTAAATACTAATAATATTCAGTTCAAGTTTAACAAACACAATCTCCAATTTTTTATGAAAAATATATATATTATCCGCCATCCGATAATATAGTAGACTAAACAATATATCCAAAAGTTGCTAATGATAGTATTAATAATTAATCGAATTATAGATCGAATATATCAAATATCGATACAATAGTATACAAATCAATAAAAGTATAATAGAAAAATAGTTTAGATCTTACCTAAAACATTTCTTATTTAAATATTAGGAACTTCATTAGATATAAACTAATAGAATACTAATCATAAGAGTATTTCGATTCTGAACTATAAATAGATTATACATTCAATTTTTCACAATTCATTAAAGAATATTTCCAAGTTATCGGGATAAATTTATTTTACAAATTAAAATACAAATTACATTTATATAGCTTATATATCAAAAAGAATATAACAAGAATAATTCAATCAATATATAAAATACTAATTGAAATAGCAATCATTCCATATAGAAAATAATTTATAAATAAAATCAAAGATATATTAAAAAATAAAAACTTTATATTTCGATTAATATCTATACTAAACCAAATCCAATTAGAATACAAAGGTATATCAAAAGTCCTCAATACTTATATAATATTCGGAACAATAAATTCTGAATCAAAAGAAAAAAAAGAAGTAAAACAAAATTTATAAAATGAATTAGATATACAACAGGTGAAATCTAGTAAAGAATATAAAGTATATTAAATTATATCAAAAAGAACTATTATATTAAACAACCTTCGCTTTCCAAAACAACTCTTAAAATATCCAACAATTCTCAGCCCTATTAACTAGAGAAATAAAATACTATTAGAATAACAAAAGTCAATCTATAAATGAATCAATAAAAAAAACAAATATTTATACAATAAATATACTCACCAATATAAAGATTCACTAATACAACTACTAATACCACCACTCTCAAAACTACCACTTACAAAACAAGATTTCAATCCATATATATAAACAAACTTACTACCTCCTCTACAAAAACAACCTTCAATACAATCCTTTAAAAAAGTATATAAAGAATCTACCCCAAAATTATTATAAGAATAACTAATATAATGAATATATTAATATATATTAACAAATACTATAATATCAATACAGATCTCTAAATAAACAATCTCAATAAATAATCAATATTAAATGAATACTTAATAACCTTACTAAACTCTACAATAAAGCCAACAAATACAACAAACAAAACAATAATTTCAACTATAAATTCTTGATATTTCTCAATAACTATCAACAAATCAATATTCCTATCGAATACCTACCACAAGCCTTCCCAATTATACTTATCGATAATACTCTCGACTTCTATTATTCGAATTTCAATAATATTTCAAATACAATTAAAAAATATATAATATAATAAAATCGATATTTAAAAAAGAAGCATATAAGTATAAACTATTATATAAATAAAAATCGATTATATTATAAAAGGTTATTAATAATATATTTATTTATTTATTTATTTATAGTGATTAATATCTAATATCTGATCTCTCTAGGGGTATTCTAGATGTACTTATAAGCGGGCCTGCGAAGCACTAGTACTTCAGCTGCTTATAATAATATAATAATAGCTAATCGGGTACTTACTATTTCTAATAATCCTTTGCTCAGTCTCGTATACAGCAGCCCAATAGCTATTTCATTCTTTCAGTTATTACTTTAACCTATAGGTTTGATTATTGTATATCACTTAGGTATTAGCAAGTATAAAGAATAATTGTATTTAATCGAAAGAATGTTTATAATGTATATGATTAATCGATATGAGATTTAGATTATTGTAACAAAGCGTTCTTCTTTATAGTAGATGAGTAGAATGTAAAAGTCGTATGTTTTATATGAAATTTGGGTAGATCTGAGAATATAATCTGGATCCGGAGAGAAGTTTGATGAGGCCATCTTGAGATTGCAAGACACACTTCATATACGCGGCCGCATCCCATTCGGTGCGAATGCGGTTATTAATAATATAAAGAATAATAACAAAACTAAAAAATAATATTTACAAATAATAATAATAGAACTCTAATATATTCATAAAAAACTATTACCTACTATACATATACAAAAACTTCTATATTACAAAATTATAAATACTTATTCCCTAATATTAATATACACAACAGTTTATTATAAACCATCGAAGAATATACTAAATCTTCTCGAAAAGCTTCATTCAGCAATTATAATTTGGAACTTATTTCATCTGAATGAAATACAAATATATTATACTGATCACAAATATAATAATAACAATTATAGTAATTACTACAATAGTAATAATAAAAGCAATAACAACTTTTGAAGAAACTATAATCAAAGAGGATAGAAATTCTTTAAATCAAGATAATCGAAGAAGTATTATATATACAAAAAAAGCAATTGTTGATTAACAAAATATAATAAAAAAGAAAGAGATGAATCTTGATATAAATATAGGAAGAAATTTGATAGAAGCAAAGAAGAATTCGATAAAGATTTCAAACAATTCTTAACCGAATACAAAAAAGAACCCCTTGATAATATAAATAATGAAGATATAGATATAGAAATAGCTACCTATTTCGTATAATATAAATTATAGAATTTAGGAAATAATAAAAATACTATTTATTATATAATATATAATCCTATTTACAGAAAAGAAATAGCAATATCATTAATCGATAAATCTATTATATATACTTTAATAAACCAAATAAATAATAATAAAAGTAATATAACTTTTATTAGCTGATATAATTTAAAAGAATTCTAAGATATTATTATCAATACAGAAATATCAAATTAATCAATAATAGGTTATAATCAATATCTAATATACAAAATAAACATCAAAGATATTTAATTCAATATAGAAAAGATAGATATTGTAAAAGTAGTATTCAGAATCAATAATATTATAATTATCTTTAGAATCTATTGAATTCTATATTATAAAATCAGAAACATCTTTCTTATTATTTCTTAACAATATAAATCGATTTAAAATATATTATAATAATATTATTAATACTATTGTTTTATCTATAATTTAATATCTATGTATTTGATACAACAATTATACTGTTTTTTTATAGTATATTAATGTATAATAATTCATTTAATAGATAATCGATAATGATAAATGTTATTTTACCGAATTTGAACTTCAGAGATTATATTGATATTTCGAATATTTATCTATTTAAAGATTTCATTGAGTATTCCAATGTATAGGATATAATAATATATCAAAAAAGGAAATCAATAAACTTATAAGATTTTATAAATATTATTAAAAGTATGGAAAGTTCTTAGAAAGATTCAAATTCAATTTGAAAGATAATATCAATTTCAATTACTCAATTATTGTAGATATAATATATATCAAAAAGAATCCGATATTATATATTATCGACAAAGGCATATACTTTCAAATAGTATAAAAATTTGATAATATTTCAATAAAGTATATTTCTAATAAATTACAAATATATTGAATAAACATTTATATTAGTTTTTTCGACTATATTATCTATAATATTAGAAATAATTTCATTAGTAAAGAGTTTGTTCAATATATAGTAATAATATCAACAAGAATAAAAGGCATTCTAATTGAAGTTTATTAATCGATCGACGCAGTAGAATACTATTATATAATTATCAAGTGTATATATAAGATCATTAAAGATGAATTAAAGAATTCGATAACAAAAGAAATGATATTGTAAATAAAAGTAAAAGCTGTAAATAATACTACTAGATTAAATGGCTTAATACCAACTCTATTCGTTTTTGGTATACTTTCCAAAATAAATGAACTTAATCTATTAACACTAACTATATTACAATATCAAAATACAATCAAAAAAGCAATAAACAAGATTACAAAACTATAAACTGAAAAATAAATCACTAATATATTGAAACAAAGAAATAGACTATCCACAATAGCTATCTATAACCTTCTTTTAAACTCCAAAATCTTAATATAAAAAAAAGATAATATATAAATAAGAAAATAAACCGGATCTTACTTTTTACTTAATATTAGAAATAAGATATACACTATCTAATTCGAAAACGGCATAATAATAGAATTCCGATTTATACAAATAAAACTATATCTAAAGGAAATACAAAAGCAATTATTACAATAGAAACCACAAATTGAAAAATTACAATAACAAAAACAGGAATTCCAAATACTAGAACAACTAAACAATAGTATACTACAAATTGTTTTATTACTAATACAAAGATTATATAATATTACAAATACAATAAGATTACTAAATAATAATACTAATATTAATATTACAAAAGATTTTATTGATATCAAAAGTATTACATTTTTAGATTTAATAATTTACCTCCCGAATAAAATAAATAATAAAAACAAAGAAGATAAAGATTATAATAAATCATATACTATAAAATCAATAATCTATAAAAAATCGAAAAGAAAAAAGATCAATAGATTTATAGAAAATAGCATTTTCGAAATCGTTTATATTAATAGTATATTATCAAATATTAGAATCTTTAATTTATGATTTGTTAATAAAATAAAGAATGAAGGTATAGATAAAGCATTCCCTAAATTTCGATTAGTTATATAAATATAAAAAGATTAAGGTAAAGGTATTATATTAATATAATTATTTATAATTCAATACATCAGTCAATATATTATACTAATGATAATAGTAATTCTAAATAATAGTAATAAGGATATCAATATGTATATTCGGGATATTATATAAGTGTATATTCAATTAACAATTATATTAATTAGAAAATTCTTTTCCTGTTTACCAGTCGAAATAAATATACTAGAAGATTCTATTTTAAAGATTATATAATCTCTTTATAGCATTTCCGAAACAAATAATTATTAATTTAGTATATATCATAAATACTACACCAATATATTAAATATAATATAGTCAATCTACAATTCATATCTATTATATATAACAAAAAATAATCCAGGTTTTATAGTTATTGGATTTCAGATAAATGATATATTAATAATAGTAGATATAGTATTTATAGAACAAAAACAATCCGAATTTAATAAAACCAGATTACTTATCAAAGATTGCGAAATATTTATTATTACAAAACCCTTCAAGTTCAATAGCAGTTTGATTACCCAAAATAATAATAATTCGATATATTTCAATCAAGAGAAACAATATAAAAACTTACAACTTATCAAATCAGAATCTATAGATATATATAGAATATAAGGAAAAGTTAGAAAAGTAATAATAGCAAAGAATCAATATATTGCCTAATATATACGAAATATATATATAATAATAATATATCAATTGGAAGTAACCTTTGATTTATTATATACAATATAAATTATGAATCCGAAGAAAAATAATATAAAATCACTTAATAAATATATCTAATAGCAAATCAACAATTCTAAGAGAAATCTAAAATTCATTTTATTAGATATCGATTTTCTCAAATTGATAGTATTTACAGATACATCCTTTATCAATAATTAAGATTTATTCTCCCAAATTAAATATATTATAATACTAATAAACAAAAACAATAAAACAAATATTATATATTAATTATCTATTAAATACAAACAAATTACAAAAAGTATATTAATATTAAAACTCTACAGAATAGTTCTAAAGTTTGATATTAGTATAATAATAAAAGATATAATCAGTAATATCTTTATATAATATAAAATTCTACTAATCATATACACTGATTCAAAATCATTCTATAATTATCTTATAAAGTTTAGTATTATTAATGAAAAGATATTAATAATCAACATTATAATTATCCAACAAATATACAAAAATAAAAAAATTATAGAGATTAAATAAATTAATAAAGAATTTAAAACTGCCAATATAATAACTAAATCAAAACCTTACCAAATATTCAAGAACTTGATTAACAACAATAGTATCAAAATCAAGGTTACAGAATAAATTAAAAAAGACTAGAACATTAATAAGAAGAAAAAGATAAAAAGAGAGATAAAAAGATTAGATATAAGAAAGGATAATTAAAAGGCATAAGTTCAACGATTTTAAAAAGTTGCTAGTATTAGGATATAGATTATATAATCATACTAGTATCTCGGTACAACTCTAGTAATTACGTTAAACAAATTCGTAGCTTTTTAATTTAGATTCTTAAGTAATATAACAATATACAACTGAAGTATAGTATTATATTGGCTTCATTATTCCCTAATAGTAATACCAACAAATATAATAACTAATTATATATATAACAAATAGATTTAACAATCCGCCCTACTCCAATATTCTACAAATATTATAGAATCTATTGTTACGACGGTAACAGAATAGTCACGTGATGAGTGTCACGTGATGGAGTTTTCAGGACCCAGGGCCCCTAAGAAC
>JBBMOJ010000664.1:0-16763 GCA_038090695.1 Sclerotinia spermophila | reverse complement strand
TTTGATTAATTAAAAAGCTTTTTATTAAAAGAAATCCAAATTTATTTGAATTAATCAGGATTAAATAGGGATATAGAAAAGTGAAAAAACGCTACTTTTTGGTGTGAAAATGCTAGGTGTGCGGTGAGTAATGGCCGGAACTCTTACAATCCCTCGTGGTTGTACGAATATGTTTGAAATGGAAATTATCTACTGCGTTATTGATTGTAGTGGGGCCAACACCAAGTATTATTGGTGCATACATCCAGGATTCCAGATCAGCGCTCGAAAGTAAGAGTTATTAATGACCGCACGATGTCTTTGTAGAGCAAACAGCCGGCACTTTCACCCGACATCAGTGAATAAAGAGTTTAGCTATGGAAGCGCTCGAATCGGAACATATTTGGAACAAGTTGTGAGAATATTGGAAGAAAAAGAGCAAGTGAGCTTTATTTTCGACCATGTAGAAATCTGCGCCTTTATTCATGCCAACACCACCCATTGTATGGAAGTGATATCTTGCAGAAAGTGAACAGGCACGCAATGAACAAAATCAATCATACACCAATCGAATATATCTACATATATCCATAACACACATCAATGTCCTAACAGTCAAATGATTCTTAATGTTCTAATTTGAGTTTGGATCAGAGACTTCGAATAGTTCACTTGAAGCTGATGATGAGCTGTTGTAGCCTTATCAGAGAGTACATTGAATGTCGTCGATGTGGAGACAGGCTGCCGAAAATATTGTTTTGGGGCAAGTATGTGGCATAGCCTGAACAGTATCAAATGAAAGTATTTTCTTCGAATAGAGGCAATTTTGTTCGGGAACCTCTCTTCGGAGCCGCAGCAGTATAAACTTTGATCTTTACGAGGGCACACCACAGAATACCGGTCCCCATACAATTTAGGAAGGAGCCGGATCAACTAGAAGCTCCTGTTGCAGGGAGCAGCTTGAGAACATTGAAGGACTCTCATTGTTCTTAAGATGGCTCGCTTCGAACAAAAGCATTACTTAGCCCGTACTCTAAAATACGACACTGACACATTATTTCTGTTCCCCGGCTACTAAAAACAAGGGTGGCTCGGGGATTACCGTTGAAAGTAGCATCGATGGGTGTTTTAACGTTTTTAACCATGGTCCAGGGTATAAATTAGCTGTCCACTGCGCCGGTACTACACCACTATTCTGCAATGGCTTTTCCAAGATGGCACAGTGCGGTTACTTATAACTCTAAACAAAATATCCAGCAAAAAATCATTATCAACAACGGAAATCGATAACAAAAGGAAAACTATATTCTTCAACAGACTCTGCAATTATGCTCGCGTTCGGGTACTCACAATCTCCGTGCTTTTCAAGGAGTCGAGAGTTTAACTAGGATAGTAGCAAGGGCCGCTTGCCGGCCTGCTTTTAGTGGAATAGTTGCTGTCGAATAATTGAAGTGTACGATGTTGGTAAGTGGGCCAAATGCCAATGAGAATAATTTCCTCGGACGTCCACTTCCTAATGCCCCGGACGGGAACACCTCATATCGATTCCCATGAAGCTTCCAAAATTTCAGGGACTATCAGCCAATAGAAGTTGGATGATTTGTAAATTCTTGCCGAATGAAGTAATTGAGCTGGCGAACTCCACTCACAGGGTTCAACATGATATCTCCACATATTTTTCATGGAAGGTCTATCAAATAACCTAGTGGAGCAACAAAACATGGACGAGTGCCCAATTAGCAGGTTCTGAGCTATCGGTATAAGGCCAATCATTTTCGGACGCAAAATTAATTGGAGCGCATCTGCTTAGTGGGAGACGGAGGAGGAGTTGCCAGCATAGAAGGTAATTATTGTTTCATCTCAAACGGTAGAATTGTAAGAATCAGCCTTCCACAAAAACCTTGCACTACGAGCCAGTTCGTAAGCGTCAGTTATTCCACCCGAGAAAACAAACCCCTGTTCTCTAGAATAGTCCACAAGCTTTGGCGCCAAAGGCTTATGTTTACGTTCATATGCGACAGAAGCCTCCATGAGGACCTCGGCAATCTCGGCATTGCTAGCATCGGAGTTGAGAGCACGGATACGGGGATTCAGTTCTTCATGCAGGAAGGTAGTAACGCCTATGAATCCCGTTGCCATTGAGCCTCCGATATGAGGTAGCATTCCATTGGCGGCATCACCAAAGCTGGTCATGCAGTAATCTTGATTGGTAAAGGTACCTAAGGTCTGCATATGAGTGAGTTCAAGGCAAATACAACCACCTGGTTGATCATTAAGCAGCTATTAAATCGTTAGCACCAGGAACAATACCATTCCACCAATATCCTCAATACTTACCGTCAGGAATTTCTGAACTTTAGAATTTGCCCCGGGAAAATAAGTAAGTAGCTCATCTGTAGTTGTTACGTAGTTTCTTCCACGCTTCTTCTGGACTTCTTCCATTGAGAATGCCGCAATGTTAACGTACTTTCCACCATCAATGGGGAAGGTCAATACGTGCCAACCTTTGATACCAAGGAACATAGACGTATCTGTGGTGAATCGCTTTCCAATCGCCGCCTCGACCTTGCTACTCTCGACTTTTCCCCTGAACGTCACATGGCCTGAGTAAGCTGCGGGTATGTAATCTTTGTCCTGCACAAATTTCCTACACAGAGAATTCATACCATCACACGCCCACAGAGCATTTGCGCGATCTTCACCACCATCTTCAAACATCAGCGTTAACTCGCTATTAGTGCTTTTCTTTACTGATTTAAGCTTTCTGCCGTACTGGATTGGAGTATCTTTGGGGCCAAAAGCATCAAGCAGCACCATAAGCTCATCACGCCCAATCCTCCCAAAAACTTCTCCTTCTGGGACATGAATGGTATGTAAATGGTTGTCTTCTTCCCCGCCGTGGTAAAATTCCATCCACACAGGATTGGCCAAACATTGGTCGTGCAATTCCTTGTAGATTGGCGGGTTAAGACTGCGAGATCGGGAGTCAGTATTGCCTATCCAGGGAGGGTCTTTGAATGGACATTAGGAAAACGAAGCGTTCAACTGTAAAAGGAGGTGAAAAGAGTATATGTAATGAAACACAAAAATGGAATTTGAGATCAGGAAACAGAAGCAGGTAAAAAAAAAGTATTTAGTGAACTGATTAAGCTTACCGCTTCGTCGTTGCAAGCGTTTGGGGTCCGATACCATAGCCAAAGCCGGGACGTAGAGGTAGTGTTTCGGCTTCGATTTGTGTATACTCAATCCTTGGATGAGCAGCTACACTACTCAAAAGCAGCTTGCCAATTGGGCCACTGCCTATCACGCTGATTCGGAATTTTGGGGCTTCAGGCATCTTGAAAATACGAATGCATTTAAGTCCTGCAATATCCAAAAAGAAAACGGGATGAGAGAAGAATCAGAAGGTGTGATATTAGATGGGAGAAACGGGCACCCGAATTGAAATAAGATATGTAGATGGTAACAATGCAGGGGATATCAATCGATATGCTGCCGGCTTCAAGAATATCTATCCGTATTTTATTGGCCAATTTAAATGATAACTTATGCTTGTAAAAAAAGGTCAAGGCCGATGACCCTCCCCCATTTTCTCTTGCATTGGCCCACAAATGATACCTGTCCATTCTAACCATTGGATTATCGGTTGCAGAGCAGGTACTTTGTAGGATCGTATCGTACCGGGGTACAGTATCAAAAGTCCCTTTATTTGATTTTAAAATGGTCCTACTCCGTTCTCGCGAGGTTCGAGATCTTCCCAGGCCAAAGACTCCCTCCATAGAAATGTACTTACATCAGGTAGGAATGTATCGAGTTCGTTAAAAGAGCAGAAGTGTTCCCAGATTTGATTATCATGCTTCAATTGTTTAGACTCGCGTATATTGACCAGTTCTGTATAATGTACAGAGTAGCTGCACCAAAAATCCTGGGGCATATTGGCGCGTGCAAACAGGCACTCTTGAACGACATTCAAAAGGCACGCATGAGAGGATGGAGGAGTATGTCATATTCTAGGGGTCATTGACTCCGTCAGACGAGGGGGCGATCGCGTTTTCTTATACCTGTTTGGTTGAGAAAGACGCGTGAAGAAAAGCTGCACCAGGAAATAGCACCATCTGGATAGAGAGTCCGATTCCATGGAATAAGGAAGCTGTCCCATGCGATTTCATATGCGGGGATTTACATCGCTGGTTCAAGAACCTCGAAAATCTTTGTATGGTTGTTGATGTAATTATGTCGTGAATTCTTCGTGGTAAAAGAAATAAAGAATTACTAGAACTATATAGCATTTCGGTTCACTTCGGCCACCGTATCTGCTCACAGTTCTATGTCTTATGGTAACACGAAGCCCAATAATCATCAAACCTCAACTCACCAAACGATCATTCTTGGACATTCAAGTTTTTTCTGCGTGAGAAGGTGTATATAGCCTCCTCCAAACTATAGCTTCGACTAGGTAAAGATCAAGTCATAATCTTGAAACATATGAACTTGCGGTGTTCCTTGCAGTGATACTACTGCGCCGATATCTCACCAAAAAAGCATAACTACGACTTACCTCCACGGCACAAGAATTCTTTTTCGATTGTGTGTAGCATGACACGATATGATGTGTTTGGCGCCCGTGGGATTTAATGATTTGAGCAAGAAGCCTTGCAATAATTCACTCTTGTGGTTCCTTTGTTGGATTGCAAGCGCCTTGGTGGGCACCAGCGTTTAACCCCTCGTGAAAATCATCGTCTGTTTGAATACCAGAAGATTGAAGCGGACAGAAGATTTTGTGGGTAAATGACTCTGACCAAGATATTGAGAGGCGGAAAGGAATCATGGCAAAAGAAACAACTACGGAATTCCAAGCTAGGTACTGGCTTTCGATCATTCTGATCCTGTCGAAATGTGCTTCCAGGATTTGGTGAACCATTTGTGAGGTGTGACCAGAGCTATGGATTGCCAGAGACAGATATGCCCCCACCACTGATATGACAAGGTTTCTCCTCAAATATAAAACTAGAACATAGAGTTGCATCCTGGAGGATATGAACGTATTACTCAGATTTCTTAGTGTAACGCAACATTCTGAGATGATATGCTGCGCGGCTACCAGTTAACCCTCTATCTTGGCGGGACGAATACAATACAAAAATCTTGATTGTCCTTTATTCAGGCTGGGTAGTACTTCCATAAACAAGCCCCTTTGGTAAAAGTTCAACAAGGCAATCTCAGCCCACTATGGAGTCTTCACGACCAGATGATGTATCATCTAACGAAAAGCTACCCATCATCACATTCAGTTCAGTAGCTCAAATGGAGAATGAGACAGCAGCCAGGGAAAATCGAAGAAAGTCTCTCAAATTCACAATCCACTGGCTGACAGTGGTGATGTTACTGAACGTATTTTTATACAATGCTGTTCGATACTCGTCGGCGAAGGCCACAAACGTCCCTGATTGCTCCCATGAGAATGCTACTTTGGCTTTCTCGCAATCTGGGAATGGTCGAGACAAAGTTCTATCAAGATTCAACTCCGGAACCGGGAGCTATGAAAATGATCACCCGTCAACATGGTTGCTTGCAGCAGCAGGCGCTCACACCAAAAAGACGACTGTTTCCTTCAGCGATGTCACCAATATCTGCGTCACTTTCTCTGGGGAAAACTCCCCTTCCCATTGTACAACCAATACCATTGCGTCTGTACTACTTCTCAGCAGCTCTTTACTTTCCCTTCGATCAGAGCTTATTAATTTTGCCACACCACATCTTTCGAATGGACGATCGTTGAATACCAACTCCGATCCAATAGCTCTACTGGACATGATGTACCCTAATCCTTTGAAATTTCCGAGAGCTTTACCATACTATATCACCCATACCCTCGGTTCTTCTGTTCACCATGTAGGATATTATTGCCCCCTCACATCTACATGCACCAACCCAGTGTTCAGCATCTCAACACCTGAAGGTATTCCCATCCTCTTCACATTTCTCCCTTCTGTCCTTGGTATCCACACAGAAGCTCTCAAGTTTGGTTTCGGAAATGCGACAGGCTACCACTTTGCTACCAATGGTTTTGCCAATGCTGGCTTTGACATACTGCTTGAAAAAGCAAAGTCTCGCATGCTTGATCCCAAAAGAGATTACTCTCAGATGAAACAAGAGGTACACTGTCTTCTTAGTGATGGACTGAAACTACCCGGTCTCTTCTTCAATATCTGTGCTCGTGGGTCTGGTGAGAAACTCCTTCATGGTGCAATAAGCCCTTGGACCCGCAATGGGAGGAGCGAGATAGAGCGAATGAAGACGATTATGACACCGGAACAAACCATGATTACTTGTGCCGCAGCTATAGCAATGCGGCATTCTATGAGAGTAGAGTCATGGCTTCTTTGGGGTTGTTTATTGGGGTTGGCTGGCTCAGGAATACTGGTATCACTATTTGCTAGGTGGCTCGAGAGCAGGCAAGGAAGGATTTGATTATAACTCAGCACTGGGGTCCACGGCGTTTGACAAGTCAAGGTTTTGAACAATTTTTTGGGGGGGGGGGGGGGGAATGGGGGTTTCGTTGTCCAGGTACTTGATACAGAGTAGACATTGACATGGCATGATGCAATGCGTCAGTCGAAATCAGATTTACTAAAACAGATACCAATTCCATGTATATTTCATTTCATACTGTTAACGTCCTATTTCGACATTAAGACTTATGTTCCAATAAACCCCCAAAACGCTCGATGAACTTCACACCCACAAGCACCATCAACCAACTAGACTTTGCCGCTTCACCTAACCGCTCAACACCTTATCCCCAATGCTGACCAAATCCTCGTTTGATAACGTCTGTTTCTCAACTCCGTTGACTGCCTGCTCCAACAAGGTCGCCGCAATCTGACTAACTTCCACTTTTGGAAGCCCAATAATACTTCTCCCGATTGTCGACAATGCGTTCATCACCATTCCTGGCCGACGATCCGGTCCATCTATCAGTCCTGGTTTTGCGATACATGCTTCCACTGTCCCATTTGACGCTTGTGCGAAATCGATGACACGGGATTCAGTTTCGCCCTGGAGGTTCAATCAACACTCAATCATCTCTAAACAAGGGAGAGAGAGGAGGAAAGGAGAGCGAGAATCCGTACCCGTATTAATAGATAATCCCCCATAACCCAAGGCTGTTTACTCTGATCTCTTTCACTCTTATGTCCATTAACATAAATGAATCGGAAAGGCTTAGCAACTTTTTCACGAGGAAGCTTGGTAATAGTTTCGAGACCGTTTACGGTGTAGTCTAAACAGATCTTTCTGGCTTCGTCTAATGTCGTGTTTTGCATTTGAGATGGGGTTATCGCAATGAGCCTATGGCATTGATTAATATTTTGGTAGTCAAATATTCAATCTCGGACAATCCGTAAGCAGACAAATGAAGGACCAACAATCAGATAGTGCGGGAAGATTATCCAAAATACCAAATACAAGCATCAGCGCCCTCAAATTCCCTCTTTACATTGTCTGAATAATTTGAGAAATCGTCACAAACAACTGTTTTTAGTTTCGTGATATCAGCATTGCCATCTAGGTTTTGCGGCACAGGGGTTTCACGACGTGCAAGGGCTATAACAGATGTGACGGCTGGTTTGGAGAGCGCTTGTTTGATGAGTTCTGTAGCGACAAAACCAGTCGATCCGGCGACGATGAGTTTCATGGTTGTAGCGATTTGGGTTCACAGTCGAGTATACTTATTTGCGAAAAATATTCGAATGAGAAAGTTAGGCAACCCACTAGATAGAGGATATAACCTGCCAACTTTTGGAAACACCGGAGTTCGGTATCTGTTAACTCCATATGCAACGGCGTCCTGACTGAGCATACTTCTAATTGTTATCGCGTCTCGATTATCGTGCCTCTATTATCTCACATTCAGACTCTTTTCGTCGATTCAGAAAGCGAGGAAGGTTGACGAACCAACAATGAATGCTTGTTAATGGCAACCGCAGATGGACGGTGAATGAATTAATAAGAAAAACTGAATATAAAGTAATCTTTAGCAATTGATTGAACTCCTCGGCTGCTAGAACGAATCTAAAAAAAATTCAAACAGGTTGAATAAATTGGATATTTCTTGACTGGTCAGAAAACCAAGGGGGGACTGAGATCAAACAAAACTCAATAAGTGAAAATTTTCAAAGTTGTCTAATTATGTTTGCACGCAGAGCAAACCAAGTTAACTAAATTCTCAACTCCATCGCTTATTCCTCGATTCGCCATTCCCATGAGAATTCGATTCCATCCACCCAATGCTAAATCCAAGGCCGACCAACTACCGAATACAAAAAGGATACACCATATGGATGCACTGGCTATGACAAAGTATACTTACTCGGGTACTTGTAGGCTTCTTTCTCCCTTAAAATCGTAGTCCCTCAGCTCAATGAAGCCCGTTTGCCTTTCCAGCAATTCCGCTCGCTCTTTTCGGACTTCTTCCATTGGTTAATTCGCTCAAAGCTCCTTCGTTTCCATCGTCTTCATTTCCTACTAGTAATTTGTCCATAAAACTAATGTAATCATATTGTGGCATACCTCTATCCTCCTGTAGATCAGGGCCTTTATGCAGAGGTATGAATTGAGTCAATTTTTCGATGACCTCATCGGGTACCAAACTATGCCTTAAGTCCATCTCTGTAACATATGGTTTGCCGTCCGCAACTTCGCGGAAGGACTGGAAAACTTGCTCTGCTGTATTTTGATCTTCTGTAACCTCCACCATAAATCTAATGAATTCTTCAAACGTTACGTAGTCTTTTCCGTTTGATGTGTCGAGGAAATAGTCGTGCATTTCGTCTTCGGAGAAGACGAGACCGAGTGATGCCAAAGCTGCACTGAATTCTAACTCTTGTAAACTGTTGGTAGCATCGCGATCAAAATGTCGGAAAACACTTTCGAATTCTTCAAGTTGTATTGGCGTCAAATTCGTCATATTTCGGGCCACTACTTGATTGTCCAAGAATGCCAATTTCTTTGCAACCGAATTTTTGACGAGACTCATTTCGTAACAGAGCTCATCGTATGTGTAAGTCGTAAAATCATTCTCCTCAATATTCGCTTCCTCACATTTCTTGTCTATAGCCTCGATTTGATCCAAAAATTGGTTGAGAGGTGGAAGATTATCATGCAGCCGGCGAACATGAACCAATTGGTCTTCCACATCACCCTCTAGTCCTGATATTGCCAATTGCATCGTATTCAAAGTGGTTGCAAAGTCGTTAGCTTTGTCGGCGAAAGATCTTCGTAAGGCATTTTTGATACTAGAAATCATTAGCATGATTCATTTTGCCGCACATGCTAAAACTTACTCCCTAATGGTCTCGTTTATCAGTTGGCCTCTTGCCATTTCCCCCTTCATCAATTTCGCCCATTCTTCATCCAGAACACTCAACCTCAACTCTGGGGGTGGGTCGTAAGCTCGAAGACGGTATGTGCTGAGCTTCGTCTTTATGTTCCCTAATAGTGCTGCAAGATCACTCTTCTCCGCAACCCACTCTCTTTTTTGGCCTCTTTTATATGAACTGAAATGGCTCGCTTGTTTCTTTGCATCTGCATATGTGCCCTCGAAAGTCGCATCTTGCCAAGTAACCACCTGCTCCTTGATATTCTTCAGAAGCGCTCTCATTCTCTTCTCGTAAGCACTCTGCATCTCCCAAGCTCCTTGCATGTTGTTAACAAACTTCTCTACTCTTCGGCCGGCGTTTTCGACCTTCTCCATTTGCGAAAAGGCATGGAACCAATAAGCTATATAGGTCATCAAACTCCTCTCATCCGGCTTAGCCACGTCGCAAACATCCTCAACATCCAAAAGCGCCGGGATACCAATTTCTTTAGTAGCAATGTCAAAAGCCAATTGCATATTGCCTCTGTGATCATCCTTATCCAAAGTATCATAGTCGATTAGGTCCGGGCGGTGAATATCGAGCAATGCACAGAATGCTAAACCATCATTCCAACTGTCTGTAAAATTTCGAACATCGACCTCTTCGTAGCAAGCTGTTTTTCTTTGACACCATAGTAATAAACCTTCCTTGGCGGTCA
This sequence comes from Sclerotinia spermophila, assembly GCA_038090695.1. Taxonomy (NCBI): domain Eukaryota; kingdom Fungi; phylum Ascomycota; class Leotiomycetes; order Helotiales; family Sclerotiniaceae; genus Sclerotinia; species Sclerotinia spermophila. The sequence continues at coordinate 6,707 of JBBMOJ010000664.1, read as the reverse complement.
TACCCTCCAGGTTGATGTCGGAAATGGTGAATCGGAGAATAAGTGTCCAGATCAAGCCGAGTATAATTTTGCGATTTCCGTCCACAACATCTTCGGCGCCGATGTTTGTCATTTGAATCCCTCTGGACTTAATGAAGTCCAACGATAAATTTGCGTTCTCAAATCGCTGCACTCGTAGTTTAGGCTTCGCCGCATATCGACCGAGTGATTCATTGGAAAGACATTCGAGAAGATGGATAAGTATGACCTACTATGTTAGCATTCGGTAAGAGAATCTCATTGCAGAGAGCTTACCCCATCACTCAAATCTTTAACTAAATCTATTACCTCCAGTTTCCTGTGCGCTATCTTGGTGTTCAACCTAATTTCCTGTAAGCAACGCATTCATGCTTCGCAAACACAATCAGCTAGCTTACCATTTTGTGAAAGTTTTCTGTTGCACCGTAATCCACTGCTGCTGTTCAGCAAAAGCCATTTTTCCAAGCTGATGCTCATGCAGCGGTTCAACTGCTTTCAACGCTTCCCCTGAGCCCGAAATTGATCCCTTTGAATTTTTTCTATGCTGATATCTCTTTCTCCTTCTTCCTAGTCCAAGCTCTTCTTCTCTCCTCACAGGCGTCTCCGCAGATCTCTGCAATCGTGCTGTCTCGGAAAATTGTCTCGAACGTAATATCTCGCGTTCTCTTTGGCTCGCAGATCTTTCCCGTCTTACAACCCTAGGTGGTGTCGCGGGTGGGGTATTCGGAGCGTTTATCTCAAAATCTGTTGTGGAAGAAGAAAACCTTTTCTCTTGATTTTGCGTGTAACTATGATTTTCAATAGGAGATGGTGAAATTGTACGTGAGTGACGTGGTGATGTGGATGTGCTGGTCTCCTCAAATTTGTTTACTTCTGAAATAGGATTGGCGGCAGTTGCCGAAGGTGACCCCACCAAGCAACGATCGTTGCCAGGGGTATCAAAAATTACCGAAGCGGCAAGCGGTGATGGCGTTTGTTTCCGACTGCTTTCTTCAACATGATCACCATTCTCTGATGATGGTGGTGACGGTGGTGATGGAATTTCAATGTTTCTCGATGGTATCGATAGTAACGTTGATGCTGACGTTGATTCCCCCTCGATTCCCCCTTCGATAGCGTCCATTTCCACTTCAATCTCATCCATTCTAACATCTTTTTCTTCCACACTCTCGATTTCGTCCTCGGCATCTAAATCTTTCACTACCAAAGTCTCCATCTCCTTCGTGCCTTTCTCTCTCATACCTTCGGCTTCCCTTGTGTCATCCTCCACTTTCTCTTTCACTCCTATATTCTGTTCCCTATCCATATCTTCCTCTTCCAATCTTGCATCAAGATCTTTCACCACAAACAAATCTTCATCTCTAGCTTCTTCGAATTTTCCAGTCTCCCCTTCTTTTCTTGTCGCATCTAAATCTCTTACCACGATAATGTCCTCTATCCTATCATCTACGCCACCCTCCTCTTTTGCCTCTTTGCTTGGAGTATCATTTTTTGGCGTTTCGATCCTCGGCTCTATTCTCAATGATTTTTTCAAGGCAGAAAACATGTTAAAAACAAAGCTAAATACAACAATCACAAATGGTTCTATGATGGAACAAAACGAGAACCTTTAAGTAAAGGCTCGCAACTACAATTGAATATACAGCCAAACGACTCAAGGTTAGGGCTATTTTTGCATGATGAAACATCAAATTATTCATGTTTCTGTCCAAGAGCCCACAATCTCTCCATCATAGCGAAATATCATTGGTTGGAGAAAATTAGGGCTCATACCAGTGTATCATATTACCCATGCCATACAACGACTTTATCATGCAAATGATCAATCTCGAACCTTACAAATATATCAAATTGGCCATTCAATAATCTATGGCTTTGTTGGTTAGATCTTTAGTTCCCATCTTATCACCCAAAATTCACGATTCAGCAGGACGGTAAAACCAGGACACCAATGATATATACTCTTTTCATCTTTCAAATCAATATCAAACCGAAGAATCGCTATTTAAATTTGATCATCAAATAAAACTATTCAGAAGCTTTTAACTTATCGATTTTTTGTACACCAACAATAGAAATGTATATGGATATTAGTGTTCAGAATCCAGATTTCGATGTTTTCAGTTTCTGGTTTATTTGAATGATTGAATATATTGATTTCTACGTCTCTGGAGAGCGTACGTAAGTATTCAAAACCAGTTGCATGAATTGAAAATATATTAGAAACCTTTTCTTGACTGCTGTTCCGACGCTACGACATTTTGGCTAATGTAACACTCAAACACGTCAAGGAACCATGACAGATATGTCCAAATTCGCGAACATTTATACTGCTCCCCTGTTTTATTACGCCCGTCATCCCGTGAGTCTCACGCCCTGCCCTTGATCAGTACCCAAAAGCGCTATTCGAACAATCAGCCGTGGCACATTTCAAACAATAAAGTGTCAGCTGCTCGCAAATTTTGGTGAATGAAGCGCATTTCGAAATATTCTTCGAGCCAGCAGTCGTAGCACATTTTAAAGTGTCTGCAAAACAGGCTGTTGCTGATTTTTGGCATGTCAACATATCGTTGAAAGGAGTAACCTTGCCACACCAATTCCCGGCTGACACGGCGCATGTTGCCGGTGGGGTCGGCAATGTAGTTGACGTCGCTACAGCCACCGAAGTCGATTGCTTCACCGTCGATGAACTCTTTGCGGAGCTTGTGGATGACTTTTCGGAACTAATTGCAGTGCTCGTGGATCTCAAAGTTGTTCCGGTCGAGGAAGAGACAATAGTTGTGGATACAGCAGAACCTTGGGCAGTTTTAGTGATAGATGCTGATTTACTACTGGTCTTTGCGCTTGCAGAAGCGCTCTGAGATGAGACTACGATGGAAGATGGCGTTGTTAGAGCGGAGGTAGTATTGAAAGAGCGGTACCAATTTGTTCTATCGGTGTCACCCAGACAGTCGCCAACCGTAACACCCTTCCATCCCTTCGCCTTGATTTGATCGAAATAGTAGCTGGAAAGGTTGCCTACGGATTGTTGTACAATATCGTGCTGAATAGACAAGTAGTCCCCAACGGTTTTTGAAGCAAGTGCTTTCTGTACAATGTTCTTAGAGTTCTGAATTTGCGATGGCAAGGGGTTCAAATAATCCTGAGTGTCCAAATCGAAGTAAACTCTATGGTATCCTAGAGTTTGCATATCTGCCCAACATCCTGATTTTTCGGTACAATCAGAGTAAGGGGGTCTCATGTAAGTTGGCCATTTTCCAATGATATTATTGAAGGCCATCTCATTTTTCACCATCTGCTGCATTCGAAGATCGTGTGAGACATTCGAGAGAGAGTAATGACTCCAGGTATGTGATGCAACTTGATGTCCTTCAGCAATCATACGTTGAATTAAAGATGGATATGGGGCGGTAATATCGATCTCTCCTTTTCCATTCTCTGACGGCTGGACTACCGCTCCGGTACAAGTACCAAAGGCAGTTTGGCAGCCAGTTCCGCAATAGTCTAAGTAAACACAAGTTAGCTGTGAACAATGTGCATGTGCATGTTCTTCTAAAGATTGGCCAACATACCAGTTGTGTTTCCGCAATATCCATAGGCCGAGCAGCATCCGCCTGTGTTTACGGTAGCATCACAAGAAAAGCTATGGTTCGCCCCCGCAAATGAATTTCCGCAGGTGTTGTCTGTACTTATTATGGCTCGCTTGGAAAGAAAAGCAAGAAAGCCGGGATCTTGAGAATCAGTTCCCTCCACTGGAAACGCAAGACTCATACCACTGAGCATAAAGCCCGTTGCCAGAGTTAAGAAGCATGATTTCATCTTGGCTATTAATATAGATTACAAACTGGGTCTCTGGAAAATGTACAATAAAAGAATTGAAGATGATAATGAATTGTAGGGTGATGATATGAAAATGGGCGAAAAAGAAAGAATGCAGTTCAAAAAGAATGTCAACGGCTTGATGTGCCGGAGTAGGGGTGAGGAGGAAGATAGATTTATACATATAACATTACCATTCCCCGGGTCGGCATATCAAGAAAATGACTCGACATGACATTACCAAGCTACGAGAAAATACTACATAGGACACTTTCTGCTCTTTGACTGCATTTTTGGTGAAGATCTACATGCATCTGTGAATTGGAACCCCGAATTATCACCCAAGTTCTGTGGCAAAAAGAACATGGCGTTGTGAGGCGTCATCCCGTCTTCTTGGAAACAGTCCGTGGCACCAGACCAAAAACTTTCCGTTCGGAAAGTTCTCATGCATTTCATTCGTCGTATGTTTCCAAAACATGCTCCTGTGGAGGAAAATCGAATTTGAACTTAAGGGGTACTTACGGGAGTATCAAATAGGTGGGGAAGCCTATCTCTTTCCAGCAAAAACTTATTGATGGTGTTTATACGCAGTCACCTTTTTCTCTTGGAATCTTCATCCCAACTCTATCAAAGGAGGGCAGAAACTCGAGTCATTTAGTTCTTAAGTTCCAAAATCCTATATTTGATATACACACAATCCAATCCAGGAAGTGAAAAATTATTTTTTATTTCCAAAATACATATTTACTGGAATTTAGAAGTTGTCGCTCTCGGTCCTGGATGGATTTCTGCACAGTCTTCAAAAATCAATTCATCTGAACTCAGAGGGGATCAAAGCATCATGAAGAACATTGTTTATTCAAATTTTTTCCCTTTAAATTATATTCCTTCACCCAATTCCAAAAGAATGTGCCCAATCGTAATCATTAATTCGTCAAGATCTCTAGTCATCATTTGTCCATTTTTTTCTGTCATTCGTCACTCATCCATCACTCATTCATTACTGGTCATCATTTCCAAGTTGTTGATTGTCCAAAAAACAAGTCCGAGCTCGTTCATCAATAATCATCCTCCATCCAGTGCAAAGGCTGAACCGAAGAACTTAAGATGTCGAGGGAGTTCTCTATGCCTGTTTTATTGGTGTCAGCTTATTTCATGATCACATAACGGTGACTGGAATTTATGAGGCCTACCTGGCAAGCATAATCGGTGTAGCATTGCTCATCGATCTTTGGCTCATACAAGACAAATCTTCTAAGACGGACACAGGTCAAGGCAGTGGTAGAGGTGCTGACAGTAGCGGAGCCAACGACGGCACCTGCCTTGGCGATGTAAGCATCCTCGCCAATGATAACAGTGGCCTTGAAAGGAGTAGTTGCTTTCCAAGTGCCATCTTCGTAGTCAATGGAGTTAGAAGTGCTGAGAACGCCTTTCTTGTTTGGGGTCTGGCCAGCGAGAGACAAAGACTTGGTTGGGTAGTAGTCAATCTCAGCGTAGGCTGCGGAGGTGATGTTGTTGAAGCAGTTGACGAGGTAGTAGATCTGGGTAGAGGAGGCGCGGGCATCAATGGCGGCTGCTGGAATGGCAACTGGAGCGGCCGAGGCCAGAGCGGAGAGAAAGAGGAGGGGGACAGAAGCAATCATGGAGAAACGCATTGTGGTAATTGGTTCGAGAGACTCGGAGAGTGAAAGGTTTGATAAGGGTTGGTAGGTTGTTGTAGAAGGTCTTTGAGATAATCGAAGTGTTGTGATGATAGAAAATACTTTGCTGATGATGCCTCCTTTTATACTTTCTCTTCTCAAGTGCTTTTCTCGACTACGCTTTCCCTATGCATCGCTTGTATGCAAAGGACCCATGTATCATGATCGTGGATACTATGATAAAGTCGGGTACCCTACTTTCCGGCCACCCCCCTTTCCGGCCACTATTTCGCACCAAAAATACCTATTTTGGCCTATTGATAACTTTCTCAATATTGAATATTATTATGTAAAATTTTGAATATAGATGTTTCTTATAATTAGTAATTTATATAAAAAAAAATTCAGAATTTTATATTATATATTGATTGAGAAATAAGTAAAATGAAAATTTAGTTTTTTATTTTTGGATTTTGTTAGTAAATCATATACAAATTGAAAAACTTCAAAATCTAGAATAACTTTTCAACAAAAATACCTAAAAATAATCTATATAATTTGATTCAATAATTAATAGTCTAGAATCCTATAAAACACTTTTAATAATAATGATTATTTATAGAAAAGTAGCTATTTAGTGTCACGCATGGGACCAGATCGCGATGCGATCGCGCACGTGCACAATCACATGTATATAGTTAGTTTATATAGCATTTAAAGAAGCGCTTTGCTCCCGCTTCCCTAGTAGTAGATTATAAAGGCATCTTGTACCCTGCATCGTAGTTCTTCTACCGCAAAGTGTCACATTTAGAATTCTATTTTTACAAGGATTATAAACCCCTGTCAAAATGAATAATTCTAATAAAGTTTTCAAAAAAATTATATTGCATAAAAGTCAATTTCTTTATTATACTTTTATATATATCATATGAAGTATAATAGTATATCACGGGGCTAAGTAGAAAGTGGGATAGAATATAAGATATGATATATAACAATTTAAACTAAAGAACTAATCCTTCCCTATAGAAAAAGGATCGATATAAATATACATTTCCTATAGGTCCGATATAGGAAGACAAGGGGGGGATCGGTGATCCGGTGATATAGTACCGATCGACACTAATTACCTCTTTACTGTTGCGGGAGCTGCCTCTAGGGTCATGTGGAAGTGTTTAGATGTTACGGGAGCTGCCTCTAGGGTCACGTGGAAGTGTCTAGAGATCTCTC
>JBBMOJ010000663.1:0-16790 GCA_038090695.1 Sclerotinia spermophila | reverse complement strand
GAGAGATCTCTAGACACTTCCACGTGACCCTAGAGGCAGCTCCCGTAACAATAAGGTTTACGAAATAATAATATAAGATTAGATTTATTGGCTATATCTCTTCCAGGGAAAGGGTTTCTATTTTGATTGATACCAGTATTACTTAGGCTTTCACTATCAAAAGATAATTCGATAGTTTTAAAACTTGAGGAAAATAACTCTTATATAAGATCCAAGCTTTGTGGTTGGTTAAATCCTTTAGGGTTCGCTTTGATTTCTTCAATAGATATTATAGTAATAAGTGTAAAAGTATTTTATGAAATTTTATAGGAGGGTAATTATATAATTGGGAAAGTAATATTTTGATAAGAAGTGATTCAGATTATATAGTATTCTTTTTATACCTTTCCAAAGGAATATCGAATTTAGGTATTTGATTAATAACTTTATATTGGTAATATAAAGTTGTTAATACAAAATTTTCTCTCCTTCGTTTCTTCTTATTTAATCTTAATATCTATATTCTCAAATCGCTTTTCACTAATTAAAAGTATTACTTTGGTTTGGCTTATTATCAATAGGGGTTTTATATTGGGTATATATACTTTTTCTATATAAAGTATTACTCTGTTTATACTAAACAATATTTCTTTTATTCATTAGATTATTTACTCAAAAAAATCCAATTCCATTTAATCTACCCTATAAAGATAATTGTACTAATTACTTTCAAATAGCTTTTATATTTAATCTTAATATTGATTACAATATAAAAGTTATCTTAAGAATAATTACTGTATACAAATATCTCCCAAAATGAACCAGGGTTCTAATTGTTTAAGCTTTTTGAATCCGAAGTCTTCTAATCAATTCCTATTGGTATTCCGATTTTTGTAATCTAATAGTTTGAAAATATAGATACCGATATTAATAAAACTTATATTATACTATATTAAATTATATCGAGATAGATATTATAACAAAATATTCTAGTTTCAATATCACTTCCAAACTATATATCGATTTGAAGGGTTTTTGGGGTATTCCAGCTTTCCTTATCTTATTATTACTGAAATGAAAATATTGTTCCAATCTGCTATAAATCCTATATTCCCTTTTTTTAACTTTCCCTCAATTATAATAATTCCTATTGCTTTCAAAGTAATTTAAAAGTTCAGATTTGTATATAGCTTTTTAACCTTTCAATATTCTTTTCTATATAAATCATTAATATAAAAGAATAGAAGGTGGTATAGATTATATAAAGAATCCTTTGTATAATATTATAAGCTAAATCTAAATGTAATATACAAAAAATAAACGGGATTACGAAATATATAACAATAACAAAATAAGGGAAAGGGAAAAAAATAATATGTGTATTTATATAATAAATATAGGAAGTCAAAATAGATGGTAGGAATTTGATTATTAATTTTAGACTATCTGAAGATGGATTATAAATACTGGCTATAGGAGGTTATCTAATAGTTGGGTTATGTGATGGGTCACGTGATCTGCCCACAATAATTGAATATATCTATCTAATTAGGAAAAAAAATATAAATAAAAAGACAAATAAAAAATACAAATAAAATAGACAAATAAAAAAGATACAACTTTGCTTTTTCTTCAAAGAAAACTATCGAATCTGAAAAACAAAAATTATTTTCAATATATTAACTTTGCCTTCTAATAAACTATTTAATTATACTCTAACAATAACAATGGATTAAAGATCAAAGTCTGTATTATAACTTCAAATCGATTATATACTTTACTCCAGTAGTCCTTTCATTGTAAAAGATTATAAATCTATGTTATAATCTACTTTAGTATTAGTTTAAAATATTAAAGTATAAATTAATATAAGGAAATTATTTGTATATCTTTTTTGGCTTTCTTCAAATACTATTATTAATACACTCTTTTTATTCATTAGATATTTCAAAACCCATTTCTCCCTCTAATTGCCTTACCTTCTCTTCATCAAAATCGTTAATATCCATTTTTATATTGTTATTTTCTTTGTTTTCTTTTTTTTCATTCTCCTTTTCCTTTTCTTCCTCCATTTCCTTCTCCTTTTTATTATTATTATAATCTATAGAATATTCGTTAATATCATCTCCATTATTATTATTAATAGTATCAAAATCAAAGAGATTGTTATCATCCTTCTTTTCGCTTATTTTGGACTATAAATCAATATTATTATCGATTTCAATCAATAGATTAAACAAATTGATTCTATTTATAATAAACTAATTCACTTCCAAATTGGATTTAAAACCAATAGAAATTAATAAATATATTAATATATATATTAGTTGATATTACAATTTATATTGTAAACCTTACTTTTTAATTTTTATTGAATCTAGTATTTCTATTTTCTTTTTCTCTTCCATTATTTTTCGATTTTTTTCATTTACATTTTAATATAATTGCATTTTTTTTAGTTTATTAATATAATAAATGATTTTAATTCTTATATTTTCTTTCGTTTTAAATACAGTATATACATTTGAGGGGAGGTTTTATTGTCTTTATTATTTATAAATAATATAGAGATTGAATGAATATTTATTTATACTTTTGTAATACTTACCAGATATACTACTACCAATACTTTTTATTGATTGTGATATCTTTAATCTTTTGAAAAATTCGACTTTTTGGAATTCAATATTAGAAATAGAAATAATACTATAGAGTAAGATAGGTTTTTATTACAAAAAAAACTTAAAAATAGTAAATAATAATAAGAACTAATTTCAATCAATATTAAAACAGGGTATAAACAATCTATTGTATCATATAACTATGTTTGCTTTTTTCGCTTTATAAACAGAAATTTAAAAACTTTTATATAAATGCTTCCTTTTCATTTCCTAAAACAATATTATACTTAGAAGAGTAGTGGATTATATTTACTTTCATTGGTATGTAATCCTTATAGTTCTAGTATAGTAATTAGTATTAATACTTTTATTTATTAAAAGTTCTAGACAGAATTTTATATAAAGTGTTTTATCCTTTTTGAATAGTGTGAGGGATATTATAATGCTAATACGAAAGCAGTATTTATGTGAGTTTGCTAGAATAAGAAGGGAAGAAACTGCTAGATGATTTGGGTATATAGTAGATCAAGGAGTATTACAGGGCTTTCAAAATAATTCCATTTATATATTAGATTATTCCCCCCCTCACTTTTCAAAACACTCTTTAAAACAATCCCGTTTCTCTATTTTCTTTTTTTCTTTTCGATTTTGATTTCAATTTAATAATCATACAAACAATAATGTATGAGTTTAAATTTGTAATAAAATTATTAAATATAATTGAGTGAGAAAGTTTATTCTTGGTTGAAAACCTAAACTAAAGAAAGATATCAAAAAATCTAAGATATCCATATTTAGATACAAACCAAAAAGAATACTACCTAATAGAAAAAAAATTTGTGATTTGAATAAATCTATTTATAAAATTAATTATTGAATTATCAAATTGATTTTATTTAGAACTTTTATCAAAAAAAATAAAGTTTTATATAAATACTTAAACAAATTTTATACCCCAGACATTATTTACAAGATTTATAAAACAGATAATTCAATTAATTAAAAATGATTTTCGATTTCAATTATTAATAATCGAGGCATTACAAAAAACTATAGAAATAATATTGGCGGTTTGTTTTAATAATAGGTTTTTATCCATCTTATTTTAATATATATATTAAATTTTATAATTCTACAGGATATAACCTATTATACACACCAAACCACTATTATAGAAAAGGACGCAGGATTGTTATAGTGAATATTAAAAAAAACTATAGGTATTCATAATATTAATCTTATACCAATATTAAAAGGTTTTGATAACTATAAAACCTAAATTTTTAATCTTCTTTCTCCTTATTTTTGTTTCCTATTTTTATATATTTTTATATATTTTTATATATTTTTATATATTTTTATATATTTTTATATATTTTTATATATTTTTATATATTTTTATATATTTTTATATATTTTTATATATTTTTATATATTTTTACTTATTTTTACCTATTTTTACCTATTTTTACCTATTTTTAAAAGTTAGAATATATTAAATATTATCAAATACCTCATTATATATTATTAATATAATTAATATTAATACTAAAATATATGGAATAATAAATATGAATAGGGAGGGTAAAGAATAATAATAATAAAAAATATATTTATAAATATTAGATACCTTTTCAATAACAGTTTAATATTACTTTTATAATCAATTTATTCTAATATTATTAAACAAAATTATATTCAATATACTATATTTTTTTATAACCTTAGTAAGGCGTAATACAGCTTTCCCTCAAACACTAATTCAAAGGAGATAGTTTGGATAGTGAAACCCTTCTATTTATATAAGTATTAATAAATCACCTATTGCTTTAATATCAAGTACCGCAATATCTGAATATAGAAAAAGAATAATAATAGATTTTAAAACAATTTTTAATATAATAAAGGAATATCTCAGTTAGTAATTTAAAGATAATTATAATTCTAATATATTTATATATTTTTGGATTTATATACAACATCAATTGAAATATATATAAGAGTAAAACGATTTATATAATTGGAAATCCCTACCACCTATACTTCAATAATATATTCGGGAAAATACTATAAATGAATTCCTTAATTTAAAAGATTTTGAGAATTTATAGTTTATAGATATTATTTATATTACTATTATACAGAATAAACAAAGCAATGAAAAGAGATTTGTAATAATAAAAAAGAAAAGATGACGAAATCAGAGCTTTATAAGATTATCAAAAAATAATTTTTATAATAAAAAGGATCAATTTATATTGAATCTAATATATTTTAGAAGCACCTGGGTAAAATAAAGGCTTAATCCCTAGTTTTAGGATATAACAAGATCGAAAGGGATAAAGAAAATGATTAATATTTCCTATAATAGATTTATTATCTCTTTTGAATATTGAGAGTACGGATATAGAACAATTAAATATAATACCAAGCCTAATAAAAGCTCTATCAATCTTATCGAGGACTTTACTATTACAAACTGAATCCAATTACAATTTCAAAAGGAGTAGTTCTAATACTAAAGATCTTTCAAATATCAAGGGGGAAAATAATATTAATAAAGAGCCTTTTGAAAATAAAAGGAAATATATATAAGAGGGATATAGTAATTTATACTTGAAAAGAGTGGGTAAAGGTTGGAAAATACTGTGTTCTTATTGTTGTAATTCTATTAAAGAAAGTTATAATATATTAAAACATATTTTATCTAAAATACTGAATCGAAATAATCGAAATAGAGATTCGATTCAAAAGGATACTTTTGCAATTATAGATATAAGAAAAAGGAAGAATAATTGAATTAGAATATGAAAAAGGAATCAAGCAAATATATAATATAGAAATTGATTTATAGAGATATTACAATCCCAGAAATAAAAAGGAGTTATATATAAGAATCTGATTTTAGAACTTGTAATATTATTTTTATATATTTTTTACATATAATTTTGCGATTTATATAGATTACCAGTTTGTTAATTAAATACTTTCAATTCTTATATAAATTGTAATACAAAATATAATAACCAATTTGTATATAAATATATATTTCAAATATAATAATAAAAAAAATGATCTTTGAATTTTAATATAGAAAAAGGGACAATATATTCGAGCTTAAACAACAAAATCCCTTAAAAGTAAAATATTTTTATCAGATACAAAAATAAGATTAATCAGATTAATACTATAAAAACAATTTTTTCAATATATTATAAAAGTATTGAAAATTTTATTACAGTAACAAAGCGATCGCTTCGTTAAATACGGAATCTGCCACTACAGGGTGTGATGACGATAACACGAGAGGTCTTTAAACTTTATCAAACACCAAGTCCTCTCAGAATTGTAATCGTCTCATTAAGTTCTCAATAATCCTCCTAATTATAAGAGACATCGCTATCTTGCTCTGGTGGCTACTGGGATATTATTCACTTTATGTTTGTAAGATTACAAGAAGATCAATGAACATCTCACCACCGTTGACTTCGAACACATGAGCAGATGCATCAAGCCCGAAAATATCCACACGAGGAACCAATTCGTGGACTTGATCTGTTCTTTAAGAAGGGTCAGGCTATGAAGATAGGAGAATCGTTATAGATAAATCGGGAGCTATCCGGTAACTATGGAAAATATATACAAGATCAACTCATGGGGAACAACAGACATCAACACATGTGAGCCCAAAATATCCAAACGGTTCCAGCTCTTGCTTTTGGCAATTTCGGAAAGGTGTCAAGGTCAAGGTGGAAGTCAGAGATGAGGGGGTTTCGCTCGAGGCACAGGGAATCTTCAAGGTTGATGATCCTATAATATGGCAATGCTCTTGTTCTCTCATCAGACCTGTCTTTGCGAGAACTGAGGTTTCCAATTTCACCTCTTTGGAGAAGTATCTTGGTTGGTTTTTAGAGATTATCCCATATAGTAGCTCTACGATTGATTGGTTTACAAATATTTAAGAAGAGCTTGCTATAGCGGATTTTTGGCTATAATCGTGCTAATGTTTACTTACCATTCTCTGTTTTCCCCCAGTTTCCTGACATCTCAACTGAATGCTTGTTTGGTGAATTGGTAGAAGTCCAGACACCAAATCCTCCCTTCGATCCTCGAGAATTCCCAAGTGCTTTCGATATGGCTATGCATGGTCTCGGCAAGCTAAAATTTATTCACAGTCGAGATATTGCGTAGAGAATGTTTTCAAAAAAGTGCATATCTATGTCTATGTCTATATCGACAAACACATCAATCGGGTGTTAAAGAATCAGAAGAACGCAGAAAACAAAGAAGCAGAAGCAGAAAACACGCATCCCACTTCAGAAACAATAGATACTTTTGGATGAAACGAAATGGCAAAAGAAACTCAGATCCGGTCAATTTGCTCTATCAGCTTTCTCATGGCTTGTTTATCCCCGCTCACGATGCCATGGGTATAACTGTTAGTGATTTATTTTTCTACCTAGCTCGTGATATATATATACATCTCTGGGGGCATATACTTCGGAGAGAAGTGCTCGCTGTGATGACTGGACAGATTTCGAGTTTTGAAGTCATCGAGTCGATGGAATTTTTAGGATATTTCTTTAATGAAAGTAGGCTCTCCGGCATCGAAAAAACAGGCGGAAATTGAGTACTTTCAACAAGTCTTTATAATACATTTATTACTTTCAACTTTTATATAAAATATAATGCACTATAAGATTTGGAATAATTCAGAGCTAAAATTTCGTGAGATAATAGTATTTAACTTGCGCCTGTTTTTTCGATGCCGGAGAGGTAGGTATAAGTATCACAGCGTAGGAATGTGCAATAGTATACACCTAGGTATGATATATGATATTCTACAAGGAAGGAAGAGAAAGGTTCTAAAACTGTATTGACTATATGGCTAGTAATGACTAAGCTTTATATTAATGTAAGACTAATATGAACCTGTGATAATATCTTCTCTTTTAGGATTTGTTTATTCTAAATAAGCTTAAATATAGATTAGTATATTTTTCTCTATTTTAAATTGTATTTTCTTTTGTTTTGATAAGCATTTTGGTTTTAATATTTTTTGTATTATAGGTTTTAATATCAAGTTAACTTTTGAATTATTTAGTATTTATTTTAAAGGGTTAGGTTTTTTAGAGTATAAATGATAGTATTTAGTTATAATCTTTTTGTTGTTTTTTAGATTAGAGGCTGATTGTTAGATTGAAGTATAATGTTTTTATTTTTTTAAATATTTATTTTTGTATTGGTTCATTTTTTTTATTCTATTTTTCAAGGATTCTGTTTTATATAATTAGGGACTCTAAATTGTTAATATTAGTTTGGTTTGGGAAATATATATTTTCATTTATAGAAATAAAAAGTGAGTAATAGAATATTGGGAATATCTATATATTTTCTAGTAATTGAATAAAGTATAAGTAAGGGTATATTTTTATAATTTTATAAAAGCTAATCTATTTGTTATTTAATTTCTTTACTTTTTGTAATATCTTTATATTCTTTATATTAATAAATACCTTCTATTCTATATTATAATATAGGGAGTTTGATTTATAACAATTCGTATACTCCTTATGTATAGAGATAGTCTATTTAATAAAAGCTTAGAATTGCTTTATAATCCGTTCTATTCTATCTATAGTTTTATTTTCTTTAAAAAATTTATATTTTTATACTAATATAAACTCTAGTAAGTATAGTTTGCTAAACTCGATATTGATATTGATATATAGGTTGAAATTATAATTAATGAAGAATAATAAATATCCTATTGTTTCTAAAACTATATAATTAAATGCGAATTCTATTAATAGTAATTATTCCATCTAATTATTTTAATAGAAATTAATAAAAATATAGAGATATTATTTAAGGACAAAGTTAATACATTCGGTCTATCTATCAGTTTATAAATAAAAAGCTGAAGAGTACTTAAAAGTAATTGTTAGTTTTTTAGATAATTGAAATCAAAATCTTGATACAAATTGTATTCTATAATCCGAAATAATATTATTAGGTAAACTATATAAAATGTAGATGCAACTTATAAAAATATTAATTAATTTTTTTATAATTAAAGTTTTTATACTAATGAAATAGTGTATTTTTGTTAATCTATAAACTATAATTAAAATATATTTATATATAAATTCGAAGTATTTATTTTCTAGAAGGGGAGTAATATAGTTAATAGATATATTTGACTATATTCGAAATGGAACTAAAAAAGGCTTTAGAAAGCCTGGCGATACTGATTTAAAGGATTTTATATAGGTATATAGTTTGTATACTTATATATAAACCTTAATCTCTTAGTATATATTTATCTACTAATAAGATTTAGAAACAAGATCAATAGTTTTAATACAACTAGGATATTCAATTAAACCAAAGGAATATATTCTATAAATAATTTATACTTTCAATTCGTTATCTAATAATATCTAAAGCTTTTTACAAAAATACAATTTGTTATTTGTTATATAATAATCTTATATTATTATTCTTATAATACTTTGAAAATCTTTTGGTTATTTTTGTATATATAGATTTTGAATTACAATTATAAGTTGTTATACTATTTTAAATCTTATATAAATATTATTAACATCATTTAGAAACCTTATTTAATTATATTAACAATCACATTATCATTTTCAATAGATTATTAGAAAAAGATATTGAAATCGAAAACCTATATTATAAAAACAATTGCTTTTAAAAGTCTCCTCGCTATTATATCGCTATCGATATATATACACAATATTGAAAGCCCTCTGAATCGTATTACTCCAACTACTCTGAGGACCCCAATCACCCCTCAATCGTTTGAGGAATTGATAACAGGCTCTACATTTACTATAATCAAAATACAATTCGAAAGAATTGATAAGATTGAAAAAGATATACAACAAATAAATAAAACCTTTACAATTTTTACAAATCGACTCACAAACAACAATAAAGGAAATCGATATCAATATTAATATATTTTAGAAATCAAAAATACTATATTGATTATTCTGCTAGAATCAGTATATAATAATTGATATAATAGTATATCACTAATAATATCAAACACTCCAAAGATATTCTATTTAAAGGCAACAAAAAAGCCTTTAATACTTTAAGCATTCAAACCTATTAACCAGTCTAATACTACTTATACCTTTTCCCGTAGAGGACTGAATATAACCCGCTCAGAGATAAGAAGAAACAAAAAGGATTAGGAATATATTGATAAAACAATCCTAATCACAATAAACAAAAAAACCTATTACAAAGAAACTAATCCCATCCTTCTTCAATTGAAGATAAAAAGTGTAATATCAAAATTGACTTTTAGAAAAGTCCCTTATCTACAAAAGAACAATACTAGATAATCACTATAATATAATACAACCACTATTTATACCAACTTATTGAAACTCGAAAATGTTGATTGGATTAGAAAGACAATAGAAGGATTTAGGATCCGCTCCTTCGAAATCTAGTATATATATATAATACTTATAATACCCTATAACTTCTATCAAATCGAAGCATCTCTACTCCTTTTCTTGAAAAACTTATTAAAAAAGAAATTGTTATACAAACCAGTAAAGAGCCAATAATATATTAGCTATTTCGCTATAATATTAACCCAATTATTCGTAAAGTAATATAAATTATTGAATTCAGAATCCCTATCTCGCAATTCAGGCTTTTCAATAATAATTCGTTTTCAATACTTTTAAATAAACCAAAAGGATTGCAATTATATAATAATAGATACTAAGGGTATTATAATCTTTATATTTATTATAAGGAGATATATTATTCTATTTATAATAAAAAGATTGATGAGTATATAAAGGAATCTATATATCAATAATATATTAGTACTATACAATATACCAATTATTTAAACCCTTTTAAATCAGAATATTTCAATTACCCTACTACCCCCAAAATACACAATAAAAGGGTTGTTGTCTTAATTCAACAAAAAAGAAAAACTATTAAAGTAATAGATCTCAAAATATATCAAAACCTATAATAGCTAGTATTAATAAACAATTATTAATTACTAATACCCGCCTTCTCTCTGTAAATGATTATATCCATAATCCCTATTTCAGAAACTAGAATTACTATTTATAAAAACACAAATAATACAAATAGTAGAAAGCATTAATATAACTAAAATTCAAACCAATTTAGTTTTATAATTACTTTATTAAAGAGATTATAATATATCGCTTTCTAAAAGAATCTCAATAAACTAATCCTAACTAATAAGGTTTTTGGATCTATAGATATAGAAATAGCAGACTATAAATCGTTTGGATCAAATAATCCTATACTCATTTCCTCCCTATGAGTAGTACAATCGATATATATCTATTTAGAGATAAAGGGCTTACAATTGTATAAGCCAATATTGATAAGAGCTATTCGAACTATATTATTCTATTCCAGTTAGCTGCTAAAGCCTTAGTAGATATAATCTATATATAGAAACCCCAATTATATTCAAATAATACAATCCAAAACTATATAGTATACAATAGATATCAACCAATTAACTACTAAACGGAATGATAGGCCCCTAAAGAAGGGGAGTCAGGCTTACAAATAATTATATATATCCGAAATAAAACTGATTTTGTTGTTTAACAAATAGATAATCTAGAAAATAGAAATCTATTATAGATTAAAATAAATAATTATTCGATTTTGAATATTTATTGAACCCCCCTCAATCTAACAATAATAGATTATATAATACAACTTGAGTTGAATACTTAAATAATTATAGATAGGGATTTTAATATTAAGAATGAGTTATAGAAGCCTAGTATTTTATTAGCGAATTAAAGGACAGCTTTAACTAGCTAATCGAATACCTAGGGAATATATTTTATAGATACCTTTGGGGTATCGATATATACCTAGAGATATATCCTTAATTTAACCTTTTTCAATATCCCTTTTGTATATATAAAGATCTATAATAAGCTTTATTATGGATCCAATTATATTATTTAGATTACTACTTTGGGAATCAAAAGTACTATAATTCTAAATTAGTTTTATTACTAAATAAAAAAACTAAACCTATTTAGATTAAATAGATTAATAGCAAATCATTTAGCTTATCTAAGAACTATTGAGATCCAAATAATAACAGATATCGAGCAATATATAGGTGAACTAGCAAAAGCCCTTGACAACTCTATTCACACTATCGAAAGCCCTAATCGAGATTTAGTAAAAGCCTCACCCTAATAGATTAACAAATATAAAAAGGTACACTTAGCACATTGCAAAGCCTAACAGGGTAGCGACCTTAAGCTTATAATAAATGCATATCAAAACCTATAACAAATAATCCAAAAAGCCAAATAAGTTTATTGAATAATAAAACTTAATAATATTACAGATAATAAAGAGCTATATAAAATAATAGGCTAGTATAAACTTACTTCTGAAAAGTATATTATTAGGGCTAAGTATATATCTCCTGATATCGATTGGGCTATAATATATTTTCTAAAAGCCTATTGGAGAAGTATAAAAGAAGTGATTTATAAGATCTTTATATTTTATTTGGTATTTAGTTATTATTCTATAAGGTGGAAGCTAATTAAAATTATTATATTATTTAAAGTAGGTAAGAAAGATAGATTATTCCTAAGGTTATAATAGCTGATCGCTTTTATATTATATATTAGTAAAGGCTTTGAAAGATATATTGTTAATTAAATCTTATAGATAATTATAAGATTTAATATAATTAGTTTATAGTATTATAGAGTGTTATCTAAATGGGTAGGTATTAATCTTATAGTAGTATTTATTTATAATATAGAATTTACTCTTGCAATAGGGAATATAATAATATTTGTTATTATAGATATTTAGGGAGCTTATAATATAATATTCAAACGATGTTTTATAAACCGAATGATAAAGTAGGGCTAGCTAATAGTATTCCTTCGGTTGGTTAATTCTTTTTTTATAAACCGAAAGGTTAAAATCAGATTTGAAGGTATTATAATTAATGAATTTCTAATAGCTTATAGAATATTATAGGGATTCCTTTTATCCCTGATTTTATATATATTATATTTTATTGAGCTTTTTAATTAAGATATTAAATATTGTTCTGGTTATACTAATGATATAGTAATATATTATATATTCAAGGATTTATTAATAAATGCTAAGGTTTTTTAGAGAAAGGTATAGTAGATTATTTAGTGGGGTAATAAGAATAAGGTCTTTTTTGTTCCAAAGAAGTTCGAATTCTTATATATAATTAAGTGATATAATATTTTGAATCTACTATTAATTGTTTATAGGAACCTTATTATATTATTAGTTCTGATAATTATAAATTTTAGTATTCAATTTATTTTAAAATAGTTCAGTATTTTTTTCAATCAATACTTATTTTTCCTTTAATATATAAAGATTCGGTTTGTTAAAACTATGAAAGTAATCTTATATATTAGGTTGATAATGCGGATAATATATAGTCTATTAATATTCTATTTATAAAAGACTATTATTATTTGTATTCTCCCTATAGCTTTTTATAGAATAGAAGTGTAGTATAATAATTAATATAATAATCAATTTGGCTATATATAAAATACTTTTAATCTACCAGATAATATTAATTATAGTTCTTTTAATTAAGGCCGGTCTATTATTGGATAAAGTTATATTTGAGTAAACAAAACTTTACTTTATATTTTGTTTTTAAATAATTAATATATAATATTTATAAGTTAAATATCTAAAACTATTGATATGTGTGAAAGATAGAGGGGCTGGTATAGTGTGAAGATTGATTATTAAAATCCAATAGTTTGGGATAATTATTTCTATTATATAGTAGTTGAAACTATTTCGATTATACTTCTCATTAAAATATTGTAATGATTCTATAGAAGGATTAAAAAAGAAAGATATTATTAAAACTTTCAATAAGTAATAGTATAATCTTCTTTTTAATAATTATATTATTTTCTTTAATAGATTAAAAAAGAATAAAAAAGATAAGCGAGGTGTAGGGTATGGGTATATAATCTATTAGAATAAGGTATAAATTACCTTTAGATTTAAGTGTATCCAATCCGATTCCTATATCTTCAATACGAAGGCGATCGGTGTATAGCACAGTCTCGAA
This sequence comes from Sclerotinia spermophila, assembly GCA_038090695.1. Classification (NCBI taxonomy): domain Eukaryota; kingdom Fungi; phylum Ascomycota; class Leotiomycetes; order Helotiales; family Sclerotiniaceae; genus Sclerotinia; species Sclerotinia spermophila. The sequence goes on along the minus strand of JBBMOJ010000663.1, from coordinate 3,011 downwards.
AACCTAATAAAGTCCTGCTACAAGCCTATCACAAATCGAATATAGATATATATCGATAGTATATTAGTTATATAATATATATACAGTAATACAATAGTATTATTATAATAGATATTTTATAAATACTATAAAGTAATAAAAACCTATAATATCAAGATTAAATAGGTTCCAGGATATATTAATATCGCTAATAACAAAATAGTAAACCGTCTAATCAACAAAAGTATATTCGGTTATATAAATATTGATATTATTCGAATATCTATAATCAATAAAATCTATTTTGAATTCTATATAAAATATTATTTATCGAAAGTATTTTGGTGGCGATCCGTTAGTATTAAAATCTTTTCAATTTATAAGCTATAGGAATCGAATTATAATATAAAAGAATTTATATAATTAGAACTTCTTAGAAATGTATTATATAAACTATTAGTAATGAAAACCAATTATAACGATTTTATAGTTTATTACAAGAAATTCAATTATCTAATAAACAAGTGGGAATACTTCTATAGTACTCCAAAGATACTATTCTATTTCTTCGAATGTACAATCAATAATCGAATAAGAATCGATTAGCCTCAAGTATTTTCATACCTTCAATCTACTAATAATATAATAATATATATTAAAAGGCTCATCAAAAACCTAGGCTTATTTATTCAACTTTTCAACAAATCGGAATTCTATTCCCAGATTTACTTTAGCTTTGAATAAACAAATACTAATATACTCTTTGAGTTGTTAGAAGATTACTTTTTATTTATTATAATCTTTATTTTCCAATTTATATATTCTTTTAATCTTTTAGGGTCTTTTATATACTCACTAATCTCCGAACACTAATAATGTAATTGATCTTTAATTGCTTATTTATAATTTATTGCTTTTTCCTTTTTTAGAAGAAGATTATTTTTATTCCCCTATATATATTAAAGGATTAGATTTATTCGAAGATACTAATATATAAGTGATCCCTTCTGAAATGGAGTTGGATTATATCTATAAAAAAATGAATAGCCCTTAGCCTTAAAAATAAATTATTATATTTGATTAAAGTTCTCATTTTTTAAATTAGTCCATTTTCGTAGTATATCTAAATACCCCTAGGGAGGTCCACTACAGACATTAAGCAATATAAATAAATAAATAAATAAAAATAAATATTATTAATTAATTAATTTATAGGTTTGTTTTCTATAGGGATTGTTAGGTTAATAGATATTAATATAATATCCTTTTTTAGTTTATTATATAGATTGATATCATCAACAACAACTATACGAATGCTACCGTAAGACCTTAGTTATAATAAAGCTCGAGAGTTTATAAGGATCACTATATTATTGCTATCATACAATTAGGAGTGTTCTAGTATATTACTGAATACATCTAATTATAGATCAATCGCTCTTACGAATATAATATTAATAATAATTATAATTATAGCGATTGATTCTATAGAGAGAAACAATAATACTTATTCTATTCATAAAGCGATTATTAATCAATTTTATAAGGAGAATAGGAAATAGAGAATAATATTGAAAATCACAAATACAATTGATATATTTATCAAAACATTAAATAACAATAAGATAGGGTATATTAAGGAGCTTAGGTCTTTGTATATAAAGAATATAATTAGAATAACCAAACAAATCAATACCCTTTAATTAATACTAATACTAATTATTTAATCGATCCCTAGGATTACAAAATTCTATAAGAAAACACTCCAGATTGAATAAGTACTTTAGATATCAAAAATTATTGGAATAAATAAGCCTAAGAAGATTGAAACATTATATATTGATAAATACCAGGAATGGGATAGTTATACAATCCTTATAAAGGTAGAAGGCGAGTAGCTTTTAAATACTTCTAATCCTTTCAAAATATATCTGAAGATTAAGAATGTAATCCCGAAATTGTAATTCGAATTAATCCTATTATTATATTACAATAGGATAAAATGGATACTTGGATATAAGATACTATTAATTTGCCGAATGATTTTAAAACAGGAAAACTGTATAAAACTGGTCAATGTGTTCAATGCGATTAATACGCAAATAGCAGAAACATAGTATAATTATATCGTACCTCAAATACCTTATAATACTATAGAACTCTTTACAACCCTTACTAATAAAATTATTTGCAAAAAGATCAAAGTTCAGATAAATGAGAGTTCAATACAATATAGAATTATTAAATATAGAATGAATCTATTAATTCAAAGAGCTAATTGGATTATTAGTTTTAGAAAACTAGTGAAATCGTTCTGACTTTTCAATACTAACAAATTCTCGAAACTCTTAGAGAAATAACAATACCCCCAATTTAAACAATATACTATAGGATACCAGTTATATTGCAATCTTTATATATACTACCACCTAATTCGGTACTCTAAGTATAACGAAACAATTAATACTTATATTAATGGATAGGTTTATAATTAACATCAAAAGAATACTCAATATATAATCTGTTTCAAGCTTTTTCGATTTGTATATAATAATTACCTAGTAGTTCCGTGATTTGTTAAGGGTAATCTAATTCGATTTATATATAAATAGTTGAGAATAGTTAGAGAAATGAATAAGAAGGATATTCAAACAATTCGAAAAGGAAAGAAACCTATTTCTATTATAAGTACCTCGCCTTAGGTAGTTATTACTAGCCCATCTATTCCAGATTTGTATATTATTATCTATAAAAACTAATAATAGATTGTTAATCGATCCTCTAAACAGACTTGGATAGAAAAGGAGACTTCTAATACTATTTATATACTAGTTCACAACCTATCTTATTAAATTAATAAAAGAATAAATTATAATATAGCTGCTATTATAGAAAAGGCTTTCTTATTATCTAACTCTAAAATAAACAAAGCAAATAAACTGGTAGCTAAGTCAACCACCGTACTTTCGGGCCACCTTTTACCACCAAAAATTGCTTTTTCGACCTATTAATATCTCTATCAAAACACAATA
>JBBMOJ010000662.1:0-16807 GCA_038090695.1 Sclerotinia spermophila | reverse complement strand
TACCTAAGCATTCGGGATCACGTGACGTCTACTGTGGCAGACCATCGTAACATCAAGGGCCTTTTATAGATAAACAAAAATCTGTAATTAGAAGAATCATAGTCCATTTAAGAAATTGATTAATGGAATTATTATATTTAGAAATTTGGAAATATAAATAAAGGAATTATCAATAAGGATTTCAGTATAACAAATACTAAAGAAGGTAAATCTTACAAAGTTTGGTATATCAACTAACACCGAATTTTATAGTTCGGGATTACTACAAATATATTATTTGTAGAAAGAATTGGTGGAGAGTACTTTTAGTAACTAAACCAAGGAGAACTATAGAAAGTATTCTATTATTATATATTTGAAAGAAATAAGAATCAGCCTCTATTTTTATATAGGAAAGTTGGAGAAGAGTATTATATCCAAACCCAAGCTATATTACTATTACTAATTGTAGGTATAGTAATAAGAATTATTAAAAGGAACTACTAATATATTTTATAAAAAAACTTATTCGATAATAAAACTAAATCAAGAATGAATATAATTTATTTAGAAGAAAAAGAACTATAATATATAATATTTGCTAGCAAAATTATTCAAGATAGTAAGAATGAATAAGTTATATAATAACTAAATACTACAAAACAAATAGGACAAATATATTATAGAGTCAAGATAAATAGATAAATATAAACAGCCATAATAGATTTAGGGGCTATAGGAAATTTCATTATATTAGAAGCTATTAAGTATTTGGGAATACAACTCTAGATGAAATAATATACTTATTAATTATAGTTAGTTAATAGATAGCTAGTAGGATCTAATGGGAACATTTCATAGGAGATATAATTAATACAAATAAATATAACTTAGTATTCGAAGGTTATATAGCTTGATGTTATACTTTTGGGCTAATAATAAATCATTTTAGGGATACTATAGTTAAAGGCATATAACCCGAAAATAGATTGATTATAGAGAATTGTAATCTTTGATTAATATAAATATAATTATAAAGATATACTAGAAGTATCTATAAAATATAATATATACCAAAGGGAATTGAATATGAATAACTTCGGTGATATAGGATATCTAATCTAGAGTCCTCTATTAAAAGCGAAAGCTAGTATACTTTCTCTATAAATGTAGAAGCTAATAATATAATATGAAATTGTAATCAAAATAGAAAAGCCTATAATACTAAAACAATATAAGAAATATAAATATGTTTTTAAAGAATTAGGGATTTATAAGGCTTTACTAGAATATAAGCTATAGGATTATAAGATAATATTAGAGAAAGGCAAGATACCTATATATATCCCAATTTATTCAATATCAGCTAATGAACTAAAAATACTTAGAGAATATATCGATAATAGTTTAGTTAAAGAATGGATTAAGGAATCCATATCCCAAATAGCAAGTCCAACTATATAGATACTAAAGAAGAATAATACGAAAAGACTAATTATGGACTATAGAAAGCTCAATATACTTACTAAGAAGGATCGATATCCACTTCTATTAATTATGGAATTAAGAAATCAATTAGATAAAGTAACTATATTTATCAAAATAGATCTACAAAACAGGTACCATTTAATTAGAATAAAGAAAGATGAGGAATAGAAAACTACTTTCAAAACCAGATATAAGCTATACGAATATCAAGTTATATTATTTAGACTAACTAATATATTAGCTACTTTTATAAGACTTATAAATAATATATTATCATAATACTTGAATACTTGTTATATATACTATTTGAATAATATTCTAGTATATTCGAATAATAAAATCCAATATATTAAATATATCAATAACATTCTTGAAAGTTTAGCTAAAACCGATTTGTTATATAAACCAAACAAATATAAATTCTATATTACAGAAATAGAGTTCTTAGGATTCATTATATCAAACTAAAAACTCAAAATAAATAAGGATAAGGTTAAGGTAGTGTTTAAATAGAAATAGTCAAATATAATTAAAGAATTATAATTCTTTTTAGGATTTATTAATTTCTATTGAAGATTTATTAAAGATTATTCAGGGATTACAATAGTCTTAACCAATTTAACTAAAAAAGATTAAAGAAGTTTCGAATAAACCATTAAAGTATAGGAGTTATTCGATATACTCAAATAGGTAGTAGCAAAAGAGCCAATACTATTGATATTCGATTCTGAAAAGTTAATTATAATAAAAACAGATTCTTTAGATTTCGTTATAAATATAGTTTTGAGCTAATTAGATCAGAATGAGAAATAGCAATTAATTACATTTTACTTTCGAAAACTATTATCAATCGAATTGAATTACAAAATATATAATAAGGAATTATTAGCGATAATCGATATATTTAGAGAATAGTAAGTTTATTTGAAAGGATTAAAATATATAGTATAGGTATATACAGATTATAAGAACCTAGTTTATTTTATTATAATGAAGTAATTAAATAGACGATAGATCAAATAATCGGAAACTATAGTTAATTACAATTTTAAGATCTTATATATTAAAGGATTAGAAAACACTAGAACCAATGTTCTTAGTAGAAAACCAGAATATTAAGAGAATAAATCGTATGAATTATATACTATATTTAAAAAAGAAGGCGAATTATTAGTTTATAATATATTATAGTTTATAGTTACTTATTTATTGGAAGATAATTATCTTAGGAATCAAATTCAATTATATTATAGTAAGGATGCTATAGTTATATATATATGTAAAATAATAAAACTAGGATTCATAATAGAAAACGAGACTATATATTTTCATAGAAAAGTATATATTCCAAATCAAATGATTAAGGAATTTATAATGGAACAATATGGGTTGTTTGTATATAAATATCAAGGGATTATAAGGATATTTGTAAGAATATAGGAAATCAGTTATTTTCTATAAATGAAAACAATAGTTGAAGAAATTATTGGAAATTGTAATATTTGTATATAAAACAAGTTATTATAATATGCTTTGTATGGTTAGTTCCAAACCTTAGATATATCTTTTCAGTTATAGAAGTTTATTATATGGGACTTTATGGTTAAATTACTATTCTTAAAGGATTCTATTATAGAAATCGAATACAATATAATACTCAATATAGTAGATAGGCTAACAAAGTTTATATATATGATATTATTTAAGGAAATATGGGATATTGACAACTAGTATATATATTCCTTAGGGTTATAGTAAGTATATACAAAATACTAGATAAAATAATCTCGAATCGAGATAAGCTTTTTACTTTGAAATTCTAGATTACTTTATTAATACTTATAAGTATTAAAAGAAAACTATCAATAGCGTTCCATTTCTAAACAAATAGTCAAACAAAAAGGATTAATCAAATAATAGAAGTATATCTAAGATACTATATAAATTATCAACAGAATAATTGGGTAGAACTATTACCTATAGTATAATTTATATATAATATATTGGAACGGAAACTATAAAGATAATATCAGTATATACTAACTTTGGGTTTAATTCTCAAGCTTATAAAATCCCAATATCATAAAAAGTTAATGCCGAATTAGTAATAATACAAATCAAACAATTGAAAGAATTACAAAAATAACTAACTCTTGATCTAAGATTCATATCTTCTAGAATAGTAGTGTATTATAATACAAAACATAATATAAAACCTATACTTAAAAAGGGGGATAAAGTTTATTTATTATAATAGAATATCGAAACCAAAAAACTAAACAATAAATTCGACTATAGAAAACTAAAACTATTCAAGATTGATAAGGTAATAGAAATAGTTAATTATCGATTAAGATTATTAGATATAATAAATATTCACCTAGTATTATATATATCCTTATTTGAATCAGTACCATTAGGAGTACTAAATATACTATTCACAAAAATCAAACTAGTCAATCCTAATATTATATACAATATTGAAACAATATTAGATTATAAATATATCAAAGGCAAAATCAAGTATTTAATTAAATGATTAGAATATCTATATTCAGAAAATATATAAGAACTCAAAGAAGATTTTAATTACCCTAAAAAACTATAAATGTTTTATCTAAAATACCTATACCTACTAATAAATCCTTAATCTTAATAGTAAACAATAAAGACAATAAAGAATTGAAGAAGTCAAAAAAAGAAGAATTAAAAATAGATATAGACACTACCTCGATTCTCTCTTTTTCTATATATTCCTTTTCCAATTTTTCCTTTTCCTTTAAAGTATTTAGTTTATTCAGCGATCAGAAATCACAACAAATCATTTTCTTTTCATAATTACAAAGGAATTCCTATTGATATTATAAACAAAGAATTCAAACTATTAACTCTTAAGATTTAGTGAAGAAAACTTATAACTCAGCAAAAGCTTTTTCCTTCTCTAATTAAAATTACTTTTATTATTGTTTCAAAGAATTATATTGAAAAGGTATCACGGATTTAGGATAATAACGATCTTTTTTAAAACAAATATAAATAGAACAATGCTTCGACAAATCCTTGTCCATTAAATAATTATAACCAATTTAATAATACCAAGAATAAGATTCACACTTACTATTAGAACAAATCATACAATTAAATAGAAAGACAGAATTATAAATTGAAATTGTTTATATAATAAGTATAATAAAGAAGCAACAAAAACACTCACTTAATAGTATAGCAAAATGGGGAACCACACTATATAACACTTAGAACAAGCACTAGGCTAAAAAGGGGATAGTATTACAAAAGATAACATATTCTATATTATATAATTAGGATCACATAATAAGAGAATCGATTCGACTTATCAATTCGACTTATCGATTCGATTTAGAAAATAAAGATCTATATAAGGAATAGGATTTCATTACAATATAAAACTTCATACTCAAAAACAATCATTAGTTTCATTACTATAGTTACAAGAATTATAACCAATTACAACCATATTGAATTCCTACTTAAAATCTAATCTAAACCACCTCAAAAGATCTTTAGCCACTTCCATGTGACTCTAGAGGCAGCTCCTGTAATACTACAATACAGGGTATAAGATGCCTTTAGAATCTACAACTAGAGGAGCGGGAGCGAATCGCTCCTTCGAAGACTATATAAACTAATTATATATATATGATCGTATATATACACGAAGGCGCATATGACCGATCGTATTGTGATCTAGTCCGATTCGTAACAAAAATTGTATTTTCGATAATTTTTTCATATTACAACAAATTTCTTCCGTATCCTATAAAGTCGAATAAATTACTCTTATATCCTAATAATTCAATACATTTTATACTCATATTCTACTTAATTGTTATTATAGACTTTTTGTATAAAATTTAAGAATTTATAATGAGAAAAGATATTTTGGATTTTTTTAAAGATTATTATATAAAATTTAAATTTGATAAAATAAATTGAAAATAAATAAATGTATATTTTTCTCAACCTTTTATATTAATCTAGAATACTTAAAACACTAATATTATAAATATAATAAAGAAATAGTTTTAATATTAAAACAAAAGATTTCAAATAAATTAAGACTTTGTCACGGCGCCAACTATATGTTCTATAGTTGCCTTCGTGCCTTAGGTATAGACTATTAGTATATTCTATTTCCTATAAGTAGGATCTTTCTCTTTTATAGCCTTCTATTCTTATAATATAATATAAGTCTTTATCTATACTCTGATAGTTTATATTATTAATAAAAAAGCTATTACAATTTCATTTAATTAATTCTACTGAAGTCGTATACCGATTATACTAATTATACCTATCATCAACCGACTATACACCTTCACTACTACTACTTAAAAACCCTACTTAATTGTTTTAACCTTAAGAGTATTCTGAAAATAGCTAATCCAGTACTCCAAGCACCTATACCTAGTCTTAATAAACAGTTTGCTTTCTTAAATTATATCATCAATTCCGCTGATATTAATATCTCTGTTTTCATTAATATATTCTATAATTCCATTATTATATGTCACGGACATTCTAGTGAAAAAGGATCGATCGTGCGTCGACAGTGCCGAGCACTCGGATCTTATAAAATTAGGATTGGGGAATAAATCTGAGTTTCGGGGTTAAATAAGTATTCGAATATTATAGCCCCAAAACCTATATATCTTTATTGGATTGATAGTGGGGTGTATATAAATATAAATTATAGAGTTTCTATAGATTTTAGAAAAATAATAAAAAATCTTATATTAAGAAATAACTAGTTGATTTATTGTTGTATTAGTTTTTAACAATTCTTTTTATTTATTTAAAAAAAGTAATCTGTTAATAGTTGATTAATGGATACCTATTGTTTCAAAGATGGTTATTATAAGAAGAATATTTAGAATAGGGAGTAATCTATATCTTTAGAGTAAGATATAAAATCAAACAGGGGACAAATCGAATCTATCCTATCAAAGTAGTAATGAAGTAGAGATACTAACGGGATAAGAACGATATCTATAAGGTATAACATCTAATTGTTTCAGAATAGAAATCAATTCAGTTTAACAAGTTATTGAAGTGGAGTAATAGTAAGGAGAGAATGCAAATAATAATATATATTTTTTTAATAAATACAAAAAATAAAAGAGTAAATGAATATTATAAGAAAAATTTATAAAATGGAAATACAATGTTTTGAAGGTTTAACTATCTAAATATTATAAATCGAATATAAAAAAAACCAAAGATTTCTTCTTTTAGATAAAAGTTATATTTCATAGTAATAATAGATATTATTTTTCTACCAATAAAAAGAAGATTGATTACCTTATTCAATATTTCAAAAAACAATCCCTAGCGATTTAATATCGATACAATAGTGAATATAAAAATGAAATAAAGAATTAGAAAGATTTTAAAAAATATATATATAATATAATTATAAATAAAAATAGTTGTCAAAAATAATCGATTCAATAAATCATTAATATAAAACAAAAATTAGAATAGAATATAAACTTTTTTGTAATCTATCTAAATAAATTAGAAGAAGATATTAAATAGGAACCAAAAAATATATATTATAAAAAACTATTTACTGGTTTATATTTTAATATAATAAAACGAATATTCAAATCTTTATATCTATTCAATATAAAAAACGAATTTATTAAATAAACTTACAAATTGGAAAATATAGACAAATTATACTACAAACAAAACACCAGAAATATAATACAATCCTAGAAATGTAATCAATCCCTGTCTCAACAAAACAATTCTTCGAAATGATTTAAGAAAAAGAAACAAAAATCGAATGAAAATCAAAACTCAAATCAAAAAGATATAGGAAATAATATTATTATTCTATATACAAACCGCTTATATAATATCATTTGTTAAAAATATCAATAATTAAGATATTATATTAATAAATATAAAAACACTGTTATATATAAGTATTGCAAAAAGGATTATAGAGTAAAAGATTGCCTTGATACCCTATTAAATACAATCCTTTTGGGAAATGCTTAGATCCAGTAGTTATAATAACTGTTTGTTCAATACTGGGTCCTAAATAAGAAGGGCATATTACTTTTATAGTTATAGTAGTATTTCAGAAAGATTATTAATCGATAGTTTTCCGATGTTTTATTAACTTCGGGGTAGAAACTAATATTATTTAATAAAACAAATGTATAGAATAGGATTGGATTTTAAATATAAAAGGAATTATATTATAGTTAGCTAATAGCATTACTATCTTTTTATATAGGAATTATTAGTTTTCTATCAATATAAAAGATAAAATAGGAGAATAGAGAATTTATAATTATATATTCATTATAATTGTATTAGATTTATTATATATTGATATAATATTAAATCTATCATAACTTCAAATAATAAATCTGAATATAAATTAAAAATCGATGGAATTTTGTTTTCGACCCACTATTAATAAATTTGAAATAATAAGTATAAAAGAGTTTTATAAAGAAATAAAGTAAAATATATGAGTATATATAATATTCCTAAAGATTTTATAAGGGAGTATAAAAGAATGATAGGTATTTATTATTATTATATTAGGAATATCAAAAGAATATAAAAATTATAAAAAAGCTTTTTCAAAAAACAAAAATAATCTTTTATTAAACCATAATCCATTAGAATACTATATAGATTTCAAATCCGATTCGATATTTTCTTAGAAATTAATTTATTCCTTTTTCGAAAAAGAATTGATTATATTAAAAGAATATTTCAAGGAATTTCAAAAGAAAGGATGGATATGAAAATCTATTAGCTTTATAAAAACCCCAATTATATTTATATCAAAAAAGGGGGGTGGCTTTTAATTATATATTGATTATTAAGAATTTAATTATATTATAAGAAAGAATCGAATCCCGCTATCCCTTATAAATAAATCTTTAAATAGATTTCAATAAGGAATAATTTTTATTAAACTAGATTTTAAAGATATATATTATTGTATTTATATAAGAGTTAGTAATAAATAGAAAATAGTATTCTATATACAATACAATCAATTTGAATATTTTGTAATATTATTCAATTTAATAAATATATCAACTATATCTCAAATATATATAAATCAAATATTAATAGGTTTAATAGATAATATTTATATTATATATCTCAATAATATTTTAATATATTCAAAAGATAAAGATATATATATAACAAATATCCGTTGTGTATTCAATAAATTAATTAAATATAAACTTTATATCAAATTGAAAAAATACATCTTTTATATTTATAAGGTTAAATTTTTGGGATTTGTAATTTCCAGTATTGAAATAAAAATAGACTCCAATTATATCGAAACTATAATTAAATGGCTAATATTCAAAAACCTTAGGGATGTACAAATATTTCTAGAATTTGTAAATTTTTACCAACGATTTATTAGAGCTTATTCAATGGTAGCCTATAGCTTAATCGCTTTAACAAAAGAGATCAAAAAAGGAAAAACAATAATAAAATTTAAATAAACTAAAAAAGCTTAGAAAGCATTTGAAGTATTAAAAAAAGCTTTTACAATAGTATTTATTCTCCATCATTTTGAGTTATCGCTTCAAATAATAATCGAAACTGATTCTTTGGATTTTGTATTAAAATATATATTATTGTAATTATTCCTAAAGGGAATAATAGAAGTATTGTTATAATAATAGTATTTTATTGTATTCTATCCGCATAAGCTCAATTTAATAGAATAGTGACATTTTATATATAATCAAGAACTTTTAGCTATTTATATAACATTTGTAAAATAACAATATTATATAATAAACAGTTAGTATATTATTATAATAAAAACAAACTATAATAGCTTTTAACATTTTATAATAAAGAAAACTTTCAATAGTAAATAAACCCAATAGATAGAGATCCTAGCAGCCTATGATTTTGAAATTATATATAAATCAGAAAAGCTCAATTTTGTAAACAGACTATTATAACACCCTGATTATATTATTGATATAATAGATATTAATAATATATTATTAATATTATAGAATAAATTAAAAAATATTGTAATAATAATAAAGATATTTTATTAATTAAACCAAAAGATTGAATCTTTATATAATACCTTAGGCCTCTTATAAAAGGAAAAGTATAACTTATTATTATATAATCAGATAGAATTACTAATAGAAACCAATTGCAAACGATTAATACTACATCAGATAGCTGGGATTATAATAGAAAACAAAATAGTATTCGAACTAATATCTAAATCTATAGGAAATACTTTATTACAACTCTAAAAAAATAACAATTTTATAAAAAATAAGGAATACCTAAAACAAAAATTGTATTATATTGAAACTATTTTACTTTAATAAATAAATATTAATAGTCTTTTCAAATATAAAGGAAGTATATACATTTCATCTGATCTAATAATAAAAGCTGAAATTCTAAAAGTTTATTATAATAATTCTATAAATGAATATTGGGGTATAATAAAGATATTTGAAATATTGAGAAATAAATATTATTAGCTATTAATAAGAAAAGATATCAAACAATATATTAAGATATATACAATATATTAGTGAATAACTATAAAAAGATATCGATTATATAATGAGTTATAAATCCTTTCTATATCTATAAAACCTTAATAAAAGATAATTATAGATTTTATTATAGATTTATCTCCTTCAAAAATAACAAAATATATTTATAATATTGTATTTATAATATGTCACGGGAAGAATATGTTCTATATAAACCCAATTAGTTATACAGCTATTGGGATGTCCTTTTAGTGTGATAGTTATGAGCCCGGTAGTGTTTATAGTGTAATGGTATTATTCTTCATCTTCATTTTACTTTCACGATTGTGTTTTGTGGGTTTTCAGTGGATCCATGTATAAAAAAAAAAGCATTTCATTAGGTCCACTCTCAGGTTTATGAAACCTTTCAGATATCAATCTATCAGATGCTTCTATATAGCGATCCTAATTAGATGTATCTATATAGTGAATCTAATTTAGATGTATCCAATAGGGAATCTGAGTAAATGGTGATGATATCTAAATGGAATGAGATTTGTATATATGATTCATTTGAGGCTAGTATAGAGAGATTACTGCTTATAACCAGCTAGTCAGTAATCTCGGGGGTGTGTTATGGGAAGAATGTGTTTTATATAAACCCATTTAGTTATACAGCTATTGGGACGTTCTTTTAGCGTAATAGTTATAAGCCCGGTCTGCTCTTGAAACTGTATATATACATATACGTCTATTTAAGTCACTTAACACTTTATTTACCTTTATTTACAACTTTCTACCTATATTCAATTCTTTATTATGTCGAAAAACAACTCTTCGGAAACTTCTATTCGCTTAATCACTTATGGATAATAGGTAAAGTGGTATCTATAGTTATAGCATCTTTATATTTTAAAGGGAATCTGGGAAGATGTAAAACCATTGAACAATATCTTAATTACTCTCACTCCAAACTCGGACAGCAAAGACTCGATCCAGATGATCCCAGATACTGTAGAAGACTGGCTCACGAAGAGAGCATCTGAACTTATTACTATTTCGGAACTTATGGAAAGATACAATAAATGCAATATTCAGGAGTATACTATTAAATACGAAGCGCACAAGAAACAACTAGAGTAGGATCAATAAGGAGATACTAAGATGGAAGCTCCTATTCTACCTGCTCCTTGTACCTTTCAAGATATATCTGCTGAATACTCCGCACTTCAAGGAGAATACCACAGCTTGCGCGACAAGTATAATCTCATAACTATCACGCTAAAAGGACGTCCCAATAGCTGTGTAGCTAAATGGGTTTATATAGGACACATTCTTCCCGTGACATAATAGTTAATAGATTTACAAAGTTAACCCATTATATATCTACAACCAAAATAATTATATCCCTAGAATTAATAGATATATTAATACACAATATTTTTAAAGATTTCTGTATACCAAAAGGTATTATATCAAACAGAAATCCATAATTCATAAATAAGTTTTGGAATAGTTTATTATTTTACCTACAAATTAAAAGAAAACTTTCAATAGCATTCCATCTTCAAATCAATAATCAAATAGAACACTAGAATTAGAATTTAATTTATTATATTAGCTATTATTGTAAAAGAGTAGAAGATGGTATAGGTCATATAAAGAATCCTTCGTATAATACCATAGACTAAGTCTAGATATAATATACAAAGAGCAAACGGGACTACAAAACACACAATAATAGCGAAATGAAAAAAGGAAAGAAGACAATATCAACACTCACATAACAAATGTAGGAAATCAAAAATAGGTAATAGGAACTTCGATTCTCATTTTTAAACTATCTAAAAATAGACTATAAATACTAGCTACCTAAGGTCACTTAATAATCGGATTATATAATAAGTCATATAATCTGCTTACATTCATCCCCATCTAAAAGTTTTAATTATTCCAATCAAGCAAGAATATCTAAACAAATCCTATAATCAATACTCGAAATCCTTATAGCTGTTTAGCAACTTTATATTATAATACAAAGTTAATATTATTTTAATCTTTAATATTCTTATTCAAAAGAAGGAACTTTACTATCGGGACTCGACTACTGATTTGTATTGTTTTTGTATTTATATCAATTATCAATCTAGTCTTTTCTGTTTTCGTTTCTTTTTCTTTGATTATTATAATAAATGCTTTCAAAGCTTTTATAAGGCTATCCATTCTATTATCTTTTGTAATTATTAGTAACTTTAAAGACTTAGTTTTTTTGATTGAAGTAATAGAGTCGATTAGTTTATTGAATCCAGAGTTTTTATTACTATCATTGGAATCGATGAGATTAAATAGAGATTCGTTTTTTGTATATACAATTATCTAGTTATAGATCTTATCTCAATTGATAGTACTTAGTCTTTTCAAATTACACTTTATACTATTAATATATTTATAGAACATTCTTTTTGGAATACTTTTTAGAAATATTTCTATAAGGTTACTTTTAGTTGAAGCTTTATTTCTAATCAAGTATTGGGCGATTTAATTGAATTGGTAGATGAATCTATCAATACTACTATAGATTGTATTTCTATTTTATTAATATTTCTTGGTAAAGCAATGAATATATTTTTGTAAATATATTTTCTTATAGATATCGATATCTAGGTATTCTTTAAAGAAAATAGGCTTAAATTGTTATTCCCAATGAAAACCTTTTTATTACTATTCCTTCATTGTTTTGACTTTATTATAAAGAATTTGTTCAATCTGAAAAGGAATACAGATATAAAAATCTTTATTGGTTATACAATAAGTATAACAAAGCTATTCCATATCTTCACATTACTTAATAATATTGAATCCTTGAAACTAAAGCATTTCTTCTTATTCAAAGAATAAAAATAATAGAGTATTTGATTTAAAAAGATATTCTATAAAATAAATAAATTAAGTAATACTTAGATTGCTTATAGAAGAAGGGTTTCCAATTTAATTGATATTAATATCATTTAGGTTTTCGTTATTATAAAGTAATTCAATAATTTTAGGGCTTGAAAAAGATAACTCTCATATAGAGCTCGCTTTGTTTTCTTCGATTGATATTATAATAATAGGTGTAGAAGTATTTTATGAATTTTTATAAAAGGGTATTTATTCGATTGGACGAGTAATACTTTGATAAGAAAAGCTTTAAGTCATTCAGCTTTTCTTTTATATTCTTTCAAGGGAATATCGGATCTAGGTATCTAATTAATAACTTTGTATCGATAATACAAAGTTGCTAATACAACTTTTCCTCTCCCCCCCTTTTTTTTTGTTTTTAGGTTTAGTTTTGGCTTATTGTTAATAGAAATCTCATACCAGATATATACTTTTTCTGTATAGGGTATTACTTTGTCTACACTAATCAATAGTTCTGTTGTCTATTAGATTGTTTATTTAACAAAACCCAATTCCGCCTATTATATTTTACGAAGATAACTGTACTAGTCATCTCAAAACAGTTTTCATCTTAAATCTTGATATCGGTTAATAATAAGAAAAGTAGTTTTGAAGATAATATTATATACGAATATCTCCTAGAATGAATTAGGGTTCTAATTGTTTAAACTTTTTAAATCCGGAGTTTTCCAATCAACAATTGTTAGTAGTTCGACTTTCGTAGCTCAATAGTTTAAAAATATAGATATCGATGTTAATGAAACTCACAATATACTATATTAGATTATATCGAAATAGATATTACAACAAAGTATTCTTACTTCGATATTACTTCCAAATTATACATCGATTTGAAGGGTTTTTGGAGTATTCCGGCTTCCCTCACTTTGTTATCACTAAAGTAAAGATACTGTTCCAATCTACTGTAAATCCTATATTCCTTTTTCTTGATTTTCTTTCGATTATAGTAGTTTCTATTATATTCGAAGCAATTTAAAAGTTTAGATTCATATATAGCTTTCTAACCTTTTAATATTCTTCTCTATATAGATTATCAATATAAAAAAGTAGAAGATAGTATAGATTATATAAAGAATCCTTTGTATAATACTATAGGCTAAACCTAAATACAATATACAAAGAGTAAACAGGATTATGAAATATATAATAATAGCGAGATGAAAGAAGGGAAGGAAGCAATATCAGTATTCATATAATAAATGTAGGGAGTCAAAAATAGGTGATAGGAACTTCGATTCTCATTTTTAAACTATTTAAAAATGGACTATAAATACTAGCTACCCGAGGTCACCTGATGATCGGGTCATGCGATGGGTTATGTGATCTGCTCACATTATATAAATTATAAATAAAATAATTAGGTATTATTATTACCCCTCGCAAAATTCATTTATAATTTGATATAGTATAGCTTTATAAATACTTTCTTATTCCAAGTAATATATAGTTTTCAACCAACATTTTATTATATTAACAAAAACACTGATTCAAAAGGGAGAGTATTAGTTGTATATAAGCAGATCGAAAATTTAAATAAAGAATAAAAGAAATTAAAAGAATTTTGGAAAATAGTTATAGAACAAAAAGCCAAAAACACTAAAAAAACATTATTCTAATAATTCAATATCGAAAACAAAATAATACTAAATACAAAATATATTATATAATTATATCCAAAAAAAAAGTTTTTTAATTGATTTATAAAACCTTTTATAATAACTAATATAAGAATTAATAATTAAATATATAAACTTAAATTATCTCCAATCTATAAGATTTATAATATTTTTCATATTTCACTTTTAAAACTATAATATAAATGATTAGGGATTGCGAACCCCCCACCATCTAAAGAAATTGATAAATATATAGAATATAAAGTAGAAAAAATTATAATATATAAAATAAGAAATAAAGATACACAATATTTAATTCAATAAAAAGGCTATCAATTAATAAAGGATATATAGGAAGTTTTATAAGATCTCAAAAATATAAAAGAAGTTTTAAAAGAATATAATAAAAAAGGAGTACTATCAATATAAAACTAAAGAAAAAGATATAAAATTACAAAACAATAAGAGAATACTTAGTATCTACATACACATTACTAGTATTACAAAACTACAAACATTATACTTTTATTTAATTCTTTCGATTTTAATACAAACGAAATCGATTATCTTTTTTTGTAAGTATACTATATACAATTATCAATTGTTTCGTTTTTGTTTTATATTGTTTTACAATATAAGATTTCAATAATTCAATATTGGAATCAATATTATTGATATCCTCATTGAAACTAAAAACCTAAAATTGTTTTTACAATTTCTAAATCACTTCATCACCAAACTAAATACATTCCATTTTAACTTTGGTTTTTCGACATCGGACAAAAAATACTACAAACTTGATAATAAAGGATTCTAAAGCAATTATTAATTTCAAAATTATTAAATCATTTTATAAAGTTTATAATAAAGAAAAAACTTTAAAAAGCAAAATAAATATATATTACTATTATTGGAATCAATTATTAGATCCTTACCTAATAAACCAAAAAAAACAATATTGTTTTTATTATCATCCTCATTTCCTTTCTTAAAAATATCAATAGAAATATAACTAAATATCGATTCGCTAATATTTACCTAGCATTTCTTAGAAGAATAATTACTATTCGAGATTGACCTCCAAATTTTAATAAAAAAACCAAATTGACTATTAGAATCTCCAGTATTCAAATTCAAATTCAAATCTATTTGAGATTTCACCTTAAAAGGAATAGATTTTTAAAAAGAACCAATATTCTAATGTTTCTATATAACCAGACTAATAATAAAACACAGAATTATTTTACTTTTTAAAGAATCTATAAAGGATTATTGAATAAATGAAATGAAATATTAATTAGGTATTGTTCTAATAGTAACACACCCAAACAAAATACAAATAATACAATTAATCTCTAACTACTTATCTACACCCCCGACAGCAATGCATATATAAAGAATAATTTGACCTACCCAGCACATATAATACAGCTCAAACTGATCTATTATAAATATATATTCTATTACGCCTACGCTCTGTGATATATTATTACTATTATATGATTACAATTGTAATTATAGCCTAGATTAATTGGATTGAAATATATCTTTCCCAACCGACCCCAGATATAATAAATCCCTATCCTTAGTTACGCAATTAGCTATAAGTTCTATACTTATTATAATCAAGAAACACTTTGAGAAAGTTAATAGAATGGAAAAGAATAAATGTAAAGTGAATAAAGCTTTCACTACATTAATTAACAGATTTGTAAAGAAGTATAAAAAAAATCAGTATTAATATAATTGTATAGCTATTTTTAAAAAGATTGTATTAGTTACTCTATTTAATAAGGAGGAAATAGTATTAGAAAAGTAAATTCAATGATCAAAAAAGATATATACAAAAGTATTAAAGATTCAAATTGAATTTCAAATATTAAAAGCAGTTGGAGTTCTTAGTTTAGCTATTCCTATTAGTAATATAAAACTAAGTGCTATCTAATTGGAAGAATGTAAATCAAAGAAAGACTAGGATTATAATAAGCGAATAATTCTTATTATAGTAAATAATTCAGCCTTTTTTATAAAAGGGAATATATTTTTATTATAGTTCAAAATCAAAGGTGTAATTTCTAGATTTACACTACATAATATCCTATATCTATATAGGAACCCTATTAGATGGATATTCTAATGTATTTTGGTAATAGTTTTGTTACGAACGACGTAACATAAGCACAAGACTTGGGCACCAGGTCACGTGGT
>JBBMOJ010000661.1:0-16809 GCA_038090695.1 Sclerotinia spermophila | reverse complement strand
TTTTATTTGATGATATATATCAAAATACTCATTATTATTATATAGCCAAATATTATATTCTTTAGTGCATATATTGTTTTCTTTATTTATAATTTATTAATAAAGTTATTAATATTCTTGGGCAAATGCACGGACCATTTTGGAGTCAAGTTTCAGCATTCTAGGGGATGGATAACCAGCTAATCAGCAATCTCGAGGGTGTATCACGAGAAGAATGATTCCTATATAAATCCATTTAGCTTCACAGCTATTGGGACGTCCTTTTAGCGTAATAATTATTTTTTAAGGTACAGCATCTGTTACTACAGGGGATGAACTAGTGTATTATTACTCTATTCATTGAAACGAAAATTGAAGAGTTTAAGGTTAGAAAGCATATTATAAGGAGACGTGTTGTGAAGTTTTACTATTAGATTCCGTTGTATTATTAAATTCTGAAAGGATCGGAGACTCGGAGTCAAATAAAAGACCTCTCAAGGCAGCTAAATAGTTTAAAGCGCCTTCTGGATCCCATGCAAAGTCAAATCAGCCTTTTGCGGGGCATGTCGAATAATGTTTCAGGGGAAATGTACTCTGTATTTACGAAATCGTTTCGGGGTAAACAGTCAAGCATTTCATATGCAAGTCTTAGAATTCTCCCAGTTTGGGAAATAGGAGACTTTATCGCTGTATCTGGTTCCACTTTTGAATTTCATTACCAAAATCTTACTTATTCGTCACGAATGTCACAACTGCTGGCTCAAGGTGTCGTGAGTGGACCTTGTATATTCCACCAGCCAAAAACTAGTAACGATCTTCACACCTCCCTTTATGTTAACATCCCTTCAATGAGGAGTGAAGGGTGAAAGCTTGCGACTACAGTTCCATCAGAAGTGGTCCAGTGACGGACCTCGACTATATATAAAGTTCAACTCAACATCATGGACGAATTCTACTCATACACACAGTCGCTCCTTCATTCCTTGGCAATTACTTTCTTTTTCTTTGGGTTTATTTGATCATTTTGGAAGCATCATGTTTTCTAGACGATCTTTGAGCCTTTTCGCTCTTTTCAGTCTTACGGCTTCTGCACTGTAAGTACAGGAACCTCCACAGTTCTATTCTATTCTTACGGTCAGCTAACACGTTTTTAGCAAGTCTCAACATACTCATCAACATCTTCACCAGCGTACCGCGAACTCCACCTCCAGTTCTGGGAACATTACTCTTGATCCCTATGAGTATGTTGTAGTAGGAAGTGGACCGGGAGGCGCTCCTTTGGCCGCAAGACTTGCTCTAGCAGGTCACTCAGTTTTGCTTATTGATGCTGGAGAGGACCATGGAGATGATACTGAGATACAAGTTCCTGCATTGCATGTTTTGGCTTCGGAATACGATCCAATTCGATGGGACTTCTTTGTTCGGCATTACGCAAATGAGACCAGGCAAGCAAGAGACTCGAAGATGACGTACGAGACGGCTGATGGAGACTTCTATGTTGGCCTTGATCCCCCTGAAGGTAATTCAGCTTCCTCTTGTTGAAGTTGGGTCAGACTTTTCTGGGCATTGCTAACTAAGATTTCAGGCGCGACTCCTTTGGGAATTCTTTACCCAAGAACCGGAACTCTTGGTGGATGTGCTGAGCACAATGCTTTAATCACCATTCTGCCCCATGAAACAGACTGGGAATACATCCAAAACATAACCAAGGACGATTCCTGGGCACCAGCAAAGATGCGCGAATACTACAAAAAGCTCGAGTCCTGTCGCTACCTCAGCGCTGACGTCACAGGCCATGGTTTCGACGGCTGGTTGCAGACCGAAGTTACCAACCCAGAACTCATTGTTCAAGATCAAAAGGTTCTTTCGCTCGTCATTGCCGCAGCCACAACGATGGGCAAAAGTCTACTTGGGAAACTTGTCACCACGGTTACTGGATTGGCCGAAGTTCTCGCTTTAGATATCAACAATGATTCGCCAAATCGTGATCAGACCGATGCTTTATACCAAGTTCCTCTTGCTATGAAGTTTCCAGAGTACTCTCGTGCTTCTCCTCGAGATTTCGTCTGGAGCGTGGCGAATGCCACTAATGCGGATGGATCTAAGACCTACAAGCTAGACGTGCAACTCAATACTCTTGTCACCAAGGTCCAATTTAACACTACTGCCGCTACGCCAAAAGCCACCGGAGTCGAATTCATTGTTGGAAAATCTCTATACCGCGCTGATCCCCGAAGCAAAAATGTGGACGATTCCGAAGGCACCTACGGAAGTGTTACTGCCACCAGAGAAGTCATCGTCTCAGGTGGTACTTTCAACACACCGCAAATCCTCAAACTATCTGGTGTTGGTCCCAAAGCCGAGCTCGAGAAATTCGGTATCCCAGTCATCAAAGATTTACCCGGTGTAGGCACCAACATGCAAGATCGTTACGAAGTTGGTATTGTTGGAAACTCTACATCTGACTTCGCCTTACTAAAAGACTGTACCTTTCTCAATGGTACTGATCCTTGTCTCGAACAATGGGAGACTCTTCCTTTGCTTAAAGGTGGATATTCTACCAATGGTATCGCTCTCGCATATCCTAAGCACTCCACCGTCGCAGACGGAGTCCAAGATCTCTTCCTCGGAGGTGTTCCCGCTTACTTCAACGGATATTCCCCAGGCTACTCTGTAAACGCTCTCGCGGAGCGCAACATATGGACCTGGCTGACCCTCAAAGCGCACTCGCGCAACAACGCCGGAACTGTCAATTTGAAATCCGCCGATCCTCGTGACACCCCTGATATCGTGTTCAACTATTTTGATACGGGTGTTGGCGGTGATGAAGATCTCCAAGCTGTTTATGAGGGAATGAAGTTTGGAATCGAAGCCTTCGAGAATCTCATCCCTCTTGATGGCTCCTTCTCGCGTATATGGCCGGATCCTAGTATCACTTCCGAGGAAGATCTCAAGCAATTTGCACTCGATGAGGCTTGGGGACATCATGCTTCGTGTTCTTGTCCTATTGGGGCTGATGATGACGAAATGGCAGTATTGGATACAAACTTCAAGGTCAGGGGCGTGGATGGGTTGAGAGTGGTTGATGCCAGTGTTTTCCCCAAGATCCCGGGAATGTACATCGCGTTGTCCATTTATATGATAAGTGAGAAGGCTGCGGATGTAATTATTGCCGAAGCTAGCTCGTGAAATGACGCTTAAGTAGAAATGGGAGTGTAATTGGATAGTAATGTATAATTAATCCGAAGGTTGTAGTGAGAATGGTGTCTATAGCAATTCATCGCATATACCACGCCATCTTTACAGCTGCTTCAAGGAATGAATTGATCTCTACATTATTACAGGTAGATATGCACCAAGGCTTCAATAGAAAACTACCATTGGCCGTATATGTGAATTTTGTGGATTAATAGTGCTCATCTTGAAGTTTCCACGAGGGTGCTCGGCTTCCAATCAAGCTGTTCGCATAACTTATGCATCTCTAGTATTACCCACAAGACGAAACAGGATAATATGTTTTTTCAGCTTGATTACCGACATGGAGCCCGCAGCGGATGCTCTTTAATCGCCATATTCATATATTGAAGACCTGAAAAAATAATATTCGACATCCAATACTCCTTCAGTGAATAAACAGTCCTTGCATCAACAAGAAACGCAGCTGGGCGAGAAGATAAATTACCAGATTCCAGTTGTCCGTATGGTATAGCAAAATTAAGAATTCACTCTGTGAATGATGAATGAAGATATAGCACCATTAGCGGTGTTACTGCCCAAAATCATAATCCTTCTCCATTGCCGGAACAGCTATGCCAAGTTTGCGAAAGCTTTCTCCGCTAGCTGTGTATGCAAGTGTGTTCCTAAATGCAACATCTTTACGAGGAAAGATTACTGGAGGCCGGAGAGCCATAAGATGAAGATCTATCTGCATATTACTTGACCATGCTTCTGCGCAAATTTTCAAGCTCTCTTCTCGGGAAATAATGTCAAACATAAATTGAAGCGTGTTATTTGTATATATTCTGCTTCTTTGTCCACAATCAGGCTTGGTGTAATCAAGAACTACATCGGCGCCGAGACCTCTTACCAGGTCGATGTTTTTCGGGCTAGCAGTAGATGGAACAGTAATTGAGCTTCTATTTTTAGGTTACGCAGGGATAAAAACGTCTGCTGTTATCTCCAGTTTGGCGAACTGAATGGCAAGCATTGCTGTTGTAGTGCTGCTGCCGTATATGGTAGAGCCATCGGTGGGAGCGCTTTCTGTGGAGGCAATGGGGATCCGAGTGACTGGCAGAGAGACATTGGCTAGCTTGTTACAAACTGATAATTCCCGGAATCCACGCACATAGACCGTCTTTCTTGTCACAAAAGCCTGCCAAAGCTTGTCTGCTACCTTGCTCTAAGGTATCTTAATACGTATATTTCCACCTTATTTGAGTATATTGTTCCCACCATGACATGAGCTACATACTTTGCTCCCAGATTTAGATGTCACTTTGCAAGCCTTGCTTATGCTTCAACAATGCCCGAGTAGTTGCATTCCTATTATGTGATATCAAAACCATGTACAAAATGTAAAGAGCGTTGGATGGACGACATACCAACAAGACAACCAGCCTGACTCGGAAAATCAATGTACCTTCAATCAGCCATGAGCATCAGCAAAATTTATCCCCTTTGGTCTTGAGATCGGATAGAGCTTGGGTTCAAGGCTAATGCCACAGCTTTAACCCTAAGGTGATCTGATCGGAGTTGCGGTTTATCAATATCAACGATCTTCATCTCGCCCTGATCTTTGGATGTCCATACCCTTCATTTTGTAGATATTCTGAAACGAGACATGGCAGTACTAATCTATCGAAGATATTGTACTTATAACAGCACAATAACGATATGAGATATGATACTTTTTCAAGAGCACATAGGCGACCAAGTAACAATTGAATATTTGTGTGCTACGCCGTAAGCCATATACCCTTTTGTAAAGAATAGAATCGGCCACATTAGACTCTAGATTTGAATTACAAAATTAAATTGACTTGTTCTGCCCATTTCCAAGCCTCAACTTAGCATACCGTCTGAGGTTAACTCTCTTTTTGAGCCATTACAAAATATTCATCAGTCCGTATTAATAGATTGTATATAAGCTCTCAATATCTGGAAGACAATTTTCAGACTGAATCCAGTATTTCAAAGGCTTCGAATATTCTAGTTGGATTTGTAAAATGAGAGCTTATGATTGTTGGCCTATTTCCAACAAAAGTAGACACCAATTTCATACTAGCCAGTTAACAGTGTGCGAAGAATCGAGACTAGCTCTATAATTTCAACATTCTGAGTGCACTATGTACACGCAGCTTTTCAAGTCATTGTAGCTTGGGCATACAACTCAATTTATGATATCCGAGATCGATTCGATGATCTAAGCAGAATATCGACACTCTGTATTCGAGAGTTTTGCAGTTGCCATCCATTTCCAGCTACTACCATCCAAAGCAACAAGAACAACAACAGCAACAACAACAATCAGTATATTGACCGACCTGCTTATGAAAAATCTCTTGGGCTCGGATACAGAGCAAGGCGGGCAAAGTGAATGAGAGAAGAAGGTATGAAAACCCGCATGCCAAAAAAAGAATATGAATTTATAGTTGAAACTAACTGGCTTTGTAAGTCAGTAGCAGTTTGATGAACCACGTCAATGAGCAATGATGTCATTAAAATCTGGAGGAAAATGTTGTTCGAAGTGGTCAAAAAAGCAGATCAACCCGAATTATCCCCTCTCCATCCTTTTCCGTCTTTCCCCTCGCTCTTCTTTATTCTCCTCTCATACTCTACAAATCAGTCATTTGAAGACCAGTTCAATTCAAAATAACCCATACCAGCGCATCTCATAATGGCGGATTTGGAGCAATACGAGAATTCGTACTTTCTCCCCAAAATATCAGACGACAATTGAAGTGGAGTGGGAAATTCTGTGAAGCTCTTGACAGGAGACTTTTCATCGAGAGATTTTTCGTTTAAAGTCGGCTACGCGATTACTGCACAATCCATATCCGATCCTAGAAATACACTTGTCATTTCAACCAGTGAGTTGTGCCTTCTTCCAGCTCCTATCTTCTCCAATAAGCTTGGCTGTTTACTGTAGCAAGTTGATCTGTTCAAATGGCACTTGCCAAACAATGAAGATAATCATGAATTTATCCACAATAATGCAAGTCGGCAAACGGACAAAGGTTGCTTGAGACATGTTTGTTTGTCATTCTAATAATACAAGAACCGGAGTATATACAGAATTACTCGACTCCTTCCCCTGAGATCCCCCTTTTTGATTACCCCACAATCTGACATCTATAAATCACTCAGCGCGCCATCCAATGCCCACACAAAACACCAGAAAGATCCGGTAGCCAAACACTCCATTTTTAAATCTTATTTCTACCATTTACTTTTGGTTCAGACTGTGCTGACTCGTTCTTTGCATCGGCTTCCTTTTCAGCTTGCTCAGCCTGGTTCTTCTCTTCTCTTTCTTTGGCATCTGCAAATGCTACCTTTCCGGCACTCTTCATCTCACTAGAGATCTTGTCTTTGTTTTCTCTGCCCGAGGACGTTTTACCCGATGAGTGGTGTCTTTCTTCCGCTGATCTCTTGCGATCGTTTATGCGGCGCTCTTCGGCTTCTACCATATCTATAGATATCAATTAGTATATGATCAACTCCTGGCTAAAGCATTGTGAAGAGAATTGGAACATACCACGCCATAAATCTTCTCCTTCATAAGCTTCGTGGTGAACCTTCTTCTGGATCAAATGTTTATGTTCAGGGTCGTTTGGATCCAGCACCATCACCGTTTCCCACTTTCCTGTTCCCTTCTTCGCATCTCCCATCTCGAATGCCGCTGATGCAACCAATACAGCCAGTGTCAATCCTTGTGCGTAGACTCTTGCTTGCACCAATTTCTGGGCTCCAGTCAAATATTTATTTTTGGATACTATGCCAAACGCGATTCCTATACTAGCCACCCACGATGCCGTGACAATTGAGTACCTGTTTTCCTTTCCCCATGCCTTGAGGCGCTGAGCAGTAGTTTCGTTGGCCTTTTCTTGCTCGAGAAGTAGCGTGGATTTGTCCTTGTATTTTCGCGAGGGGTCGCGGTTCCATTCATATGAGCGAGATGCTCGATCCGCGCTGATGATGGCAGCGAAGGTACCGGACGATGTGACGAGGAAGCTTTTCATGGGAATGGTCAGACTGCGGATGGTGTGGAATCGTCTGTTGGCTACATAGAGTGCAGCGCCACCCTGAGAGATTTTGGTCAGTTTTGTGTGTTTAAACAAATTGTGAGTGCGGTTGAATATGTACCATTGCGAGACCAATACTACCACCTGTGATACCACCTTTTAGAGTAGCATTGTAGTGCTCAGCCTCTTCTTCCTTGGTAAGAATCTTCATATTTGATATAGTAGATTTGGTGGTTGCGATGAAAATCTTTTGTGGCAAGCTATTTACTTGTAGGTTGGAAGGTGGAATGAGGGGTAATATAGTTGGTATTTTGTTGCGCTTTTTGACTCAATCGTACGTTTCGTTTTCGTAAAATGGGTCGTTAATAAGCTGTCAGTCAATGATGTCGTTCAAAAGTCTTTCTTTCTTCAACGAAGTGGGGAGCTAGAATCAAATCCCGAGAAGTTGTCA
Organism: Sclerotinia spermophila; assembly: GCA_038090695.1. Lineage (NCBI taxonomy): Eukaryota > Fungi > Ascomycota > Leotiomycetes > Helotiales > Sclerotiniaceae > Sclerotinia > Sclerotinia spermophila. Next base: position 9,138 of record JBBMOJ010000661.1, on the reverse strand, counting down.
GTACTGTAGGATACAAATAAGTATGATGTTTTGTTTATTATATTCACAAGAAACTCAAATGAAGTAGGTAGGTATTTATATAAGTTATATATTTATATATTTATCAACTTTCTTATACCATTTCCCATTTTCAAAGCCCGAGAAGTTTTGTATTTGAAAATGGTGGGACGATGCTGTTTTGTTTGTAAGCTCTTTGCAGCCAAATAATTCCCAGAATGATGATGTAAACTTATATGACGGGATCCCGAATAACGATTCCCGAGATAATTCCCGTCATTCCGTTCAAAGAAAATATCCTGATTCGGAAGTCTGATTCTGATACTCGAATGTATATATAACGTTATGTATATATATATATATATATATCAGTTATGATGCAAACAAACTCAGCCCACTTTGAGGTGAACCATGAAAAACAGGCTGAGCAGTAGACTGAGCAATGATAAAGTAGATAGATTGCTTGAACATCTTCACATTCTAACCTTCTCATTCCCAAAAGATGCTTAACATCGGGCAGCGGACGTTTTGCACCGGCAATCAAGAACAGAGAGCTTCGGTGTTTGGCTTGGCTTTTGCCTTGGCTTTGAGTATTGTACTTTGACCTTGACTTTGCCTTTGACTTTAAACCTCTTCTACCCCTCCATTAGTTGTAGGGCCTTATATCAAACTACTATTTTTAAACTACTGATACCTTGATACTTAGCCTTATATCACGTGACGTAATATACAAACACACGATGTGAAGTAGGTAGGCAATTGCGACTCGCGAGTCAGCCTCCTGACGATTAGCAAAGCCAAAAAGTCATTAACCTCAAGCCGTCAAACAATAATCGATTTCTAAGTAGACAAATATGTACATCGGCTCGGGTATTACGAGTACTCGTCGCACTTCCATTCCTTTTAATCAGATACTGATTGGCGTAGAGTTAGATATTGAGTTTGCTTTCTGACATCATGGATTTAGAGGCACGAATTGGATCTTGACATTTCCTGGCTGAATTAACTTTCTACCGCTCGCCGTTTATGGAAGCTTCATCTGCCGAGCTCTAGGCGTATGGCACTACAATAGGTTCTAGCAATGGATACGATTCGTGTACAAGCAGTTGGGATCATGGCTGTAATATACAATCCACAACTTTGTACGTCGAACACGTCCACAAGCTATTCGGACGACAGGGTTTTGCCTCTTGAATTAATTATTAGATGCTCTACTCCGTACGGGTAATAATTCGAATTGTAAAGCTGCATATATTAAATATCGCCTCCGAACCAATTGTTACAACGATTTCCTGGCGAATGAAAGTCGCAATGACATCGAATTGAGCCAGAGCGAGCTATACGCAACTATAGCTTGTGATCTGTCCACTTTGAGTGACTGCGATACTAAGCAATGATTGACAAATTTCAAACAACGACTTGATGCTCCAAACCCTACCTCCATCGGAGACCGACGTTACACGACTCAAGGGTGATTTAAATGAGCCACTATGATAGAGAGATCTGTCCAGATCCATTCAAAGTGCGTCTCAGAATAAAAGAAGTATGGAATTTCCCAGGTCGAGGTTTTTCGAATCCATCACTACTGTCACTTATCTGAAATACTGTACTATATTCCGTTCGTACGGAACTGCCGTCGCACAGCATCGGCAAATTTGAAGGGGCTCACCGCTTGGATTTGGCGAACGAGGGAAAAGGAGAGTGTTTGGTTTCATCTCACCGTATATTTATCATATGATCTATCATGTTACTGGACATATCCGAAGCATAATATAGACAGCAAAACAAGATACATTCAATTTTGTCTTATACACGAAGCAGGTCACAAATAAGGTGAGAGCACATCTCCACATCTGGAGATACACATTATCAATGATAGAATCCTTCAAGCTTCTAGAAAGAGATTAACTGCGGAGCCCTTCTCGCATCTCATCCAAAGCGTTGGGACTGAACCCATAAGAGAGACCTTGGAGCCTTGAGCCCTTATAAATATTTGACAAAGTGCTTGGCCACTCATTGACCACAAACCAAACCACCAGGTCTACGATAATCCGAACGAAACGTCTATCACTTCGAACTTTAATTTCATAATTCTAGTAACAAGCTTCTGTAATGCTCGTTAACCTGATTTCAGACGGGGACCACCCACGTGCCACCCTCCGGTTAAGAAGTAGTTAAATACAGTCAGTCCATGGGCCCCCATGGGAAAACCTACTCTGTACATTATATTATTTTATCAACGGTACTTTCACATGCACTAATCAATCGTATTGATCTACTACATTACTTCCTTACCTACAGTACAAATCGAAAGTCCTCCATCAATTACCGTATATTTCCCATACCCCCCCATTCGCCATCCGCGCCACGATACGACCCTCCTTCATTTGGTGCGCGTGTCAAGCTCAACCCGGATTCAAATTGTTCGCTACTACTCCGTACGAACCATACCGTCTTGTAAATATTGCTCCCAACGGAAACCAAAGTGTCAGAAGTGACATACTTACTTATTACTTTTACTCTACATCGAATACACCTTACAACATTCGATTCGCTCTTACACCCACCGTTACAACTACACGATTGGACTCCAGTTTTAATTCATACGAGTAAACTAGTTGATACAAGTACACTCACCATTCGTCAACTGTCTTCTACAATCACCTACTGTGCCAACCTGCTACATAGGTCCAATTGTCTATTTGCCTACCAAGGTAGTAGGTAGACGAGTTCATGAAAAGTACTAGGTAAAATTCAAGTCAAACCTGATTAGGTAGGTTGTTTTCTACACAAAATTACGTGAATATATTTGGCCTCTCGAGTCTCCACTTGTACGCATTTGTTTGTACCTACTGTAACACATACCAAAGAGGCTTCTTTAGATTAACGGAGCCAAGTACATCTCGTAACCCATGTTTCCTCCGACAGCCCACATCCCATCCACCTCTCTTACGGTATTACCTTTCCCAACTTCCTCTCCACTTAATCCACCCTACCCACTCGTCCGACCCTCACATTGTTTGTTCCCAGTCAGTCCTGGGACAAGTGGCATGCACTGTCCGCACCAAGGACAAGAATCCATTACTCCGTACTGTTATATCGACTTTAGTGGCCTTTCTTACTTTTACGTTTTCCACAAATTTCCAATTAGACGCTAACATTTAGATAATCCTAGTAACGGAGATCGATCCACTTTTAATATCTTCATACCTCTATCTGATTGGTTCAAACAATCCCACGCCGCTTCATGCGAAGAAACCCACCCGGACTCGATACTTATCGATTCGACTGCTACTAATAAATTCAAGCACGAAGGCAACTCCAACTCTTCTACATTACATCTACAAGCACAACATCCTTCACATTCTTCTCCAGATTCAATTAATACTGCTTCATTACCCACGACTCCAGAAGATTGCGATTATAATTATAACCCGAAATCTAACATGACGACGACCTCTTCACCTATAAATATTGCCACACCCACAAGAAATACATCGTCATCTCCGTCATCCCAAGGCCACAAAAATAATTCCAATTATCTCGACCCTGATTCACAAACTTCCGCAAGAATCATGACTACTGGTACAGGATTCGATGATAATATGGGTCGATCAAGACAAGAATCTTTTGCTGCTGCAAAACCAATATCTATGCACAACCCAAATAGAATTAATGATCGTCCTCGTCGCGAAAGTTTGGCGGGTAGCCTTGTTGGAGGTATGAGTTGGGGAGGTGTATCTGTTGGAAGTTGGATTCGAGATGAGTGAGTTGAATCCAGTCTGTTGTCAATATTTAGGTTCTGTCATTTCGTGATCTATAGACATATGTTCTTCATTCATCGCAATTGTCAAACAGAAATGTTTCAACTCCCCAGCAAGTGCGGAGCACACAATTTCCACTCTTATCACGCTGACAATTTTTGAATAGTATTATCATGGCCGGCACATCACCATTTCCGTATCAATCACCTTCATATCATTCTTCTTCATATCTTCCTAAGCTCGAAGCCAACTTTATGAAAGATTTCAGCTGTTGTGGCAATACGTTACCAACACTACATGACCTTTTGCAGCATTACGAAGAGTGTCATGCGCAACAGACCCCAGCATCCCTTCGCAATAATTCCTCCATTGTACGAGCTCGGGAAAACTCAACACCCAACGGCAGAGCAGGCATTGCAGCACAATCCACATCCGCCGCACAACATCATGCTCAGCAGCAACAAAATCAGCCATCACAACAGCCTCGGCTGTCGGGTCTACAGATGCCACAAGCCGGTGCCAGTGTAGGAGGTATACAACTGATGCGACAACAGCAACGCTCACAACCAGCTACTCCTATACAAAAAACTAATCAAGGTGCTACCGATGACATGGACGGAGTTGAAGATATGGAAATGGATGATGCCATCGGACCTATGGATTCCGCTCCGGATACGCCGGTTCAAACTTCACACAACCATCAGCCTGTGCAGGCAGCACAACAGTCTATGTTCGGCCAGCAACCAAGACCCACCATTAATCTTAACTCCACCATGCAACACTCTGGTCTCCGAGCATCCCAACCACCGACTCCCGCAACTTCCTCTTTTGGATTTCAAAATAACCCGACTGTTTCTTCTGTTAATACCCCTACTTTGACAGCACAACCGATGCAGCAATCACAAACATTTTCACCAGATACCTCGGCTCCCGGTACCCCCTCGGAAATGGATGGGGATTATACAAGCATGCCTATGAATATGAACATGGGAAATAGAAATATGAACATGAACAATATGAACTTTCCTTTTAATTTTGGTGGAAATGATTTGGGCTTGGAGCTTTGTATTGATGAACCCGCCAAGCGTCTCTATAGTCCTAATGGTGGTGGTTTTAATAACCAAAGAGCTCTCCAACAACAATTTGCTCAATTCGGATTAGGACAAGGACAATTTGCAAGCAACACTGATTTAATGAGAGCATACCAACAACAACAATTGATGGCAAGCATGAATGGAATGGGAGATCCTACTGGCATGATGATGGGAGAAGAGCACAAACCATTCAGGTGCCCCGTCATCGGATGTGAAAAGGCCTACAAGAATCAGAATGGTCTCAAGTAAGCATTGTTACCCTGTGCGATATCATTGATACTAATTCTGTTCAGGTACCACAAGACGCACGGTCATCAAACACAACAGTTGCACGAAAACGGTGACGGTACATTCTCGATTGTCAACCCAGAAACATCTATTCCCTATTCAGGCAATGAGGGTATGGAAAGAGAGAAGCCATACAAGTGTGACTACTGTGGCAAGAGATATAAGAATCTGAATGGTCTCAAATATGTGAGTATCTTCAATGTTGCATCGGATATTTTGTCTAATGAAGCTTAGCATAAACAACATTCCACCCCCTGCGACCCCGAACTTAAATTGAACAACCATTTGGCTGCTGCTGGATTGGCAGGTCTCGGACTTCCCATGGGAGGCTTACCAGGCATTGGTGAAGAAGGCATGATGTGATCTATCTACTCAGATTCCTGACAATTTTCCGAAGCAAGCCACACGATTTATCTCGATTTTGATCGTGGTAACCACCTCACGAGTAACGAATTTCCCAAAATGCTTTTTTCATCCTCTCACAGGCGTTTCCAAAACAAAACGATTGCATTGGGCGGAGTTTTGAATCATGCAGATGAGTATAGAGATTATATCCCGACATAGATTGAATTGGTGTGTTGGAATCAAACAATGGCTCTCAGTCGAAGGTGACGTAGCCTCACAAGTGCAAACACATTTGTTGTCCTTTGGAGCTTTGGCAGAAGGGCGGCTGATCAGTCATTGGCTGAATCCTACATACGTTTATTGTTTTTTGCCGTATATTACAAAAGCTTAATACTCCTTTCCTTTTCTTATATTTTCAAACCCAAAAATTGCAGCATCTTCTTTTTGTTACCTGTTTTTGTTTTCCTTTTCACAAATCATTTTGTGAGAGAAAAGCGATGGCGTTGCTCGTTAAAAACGAAGAATGGGAGTTATAGGTCACTGCAATAGATTGGCAGGATTCGAAATTTTTATGTTTCTATGGGATTTGCTCTGAGGGGTTTGGATTGGTCAATCATTGAATACCATTTTGGGTATATCATTGATACTATGAAGACAAACCTCATTTATTGCCGAATTTGGAGTTGGTCTAAACAATTTGGATGGGATTAAAAAATTTACGGATGGCTGGTTGGATTGCTTGGGCATTGCGAGATGGAAGAGAAAATGGAAGGGATGGTTTGAAATCTCTAGAGGCGTTTGAATATGTGAAGTCCCTACTCTTTATTGGGAGGGCTACTAGTTTGAGAATTGAAGATGATATTATACTGGATATTTTGCTTTAACTGGATATTATGGAAAGTTCTCTTTTCTTATGCAAATGATCTACAGTATCTCGATTCGATTATGGTCGGATTTTTAGAGATCAACCATTGTGCATGATCGTGGCTAATATCTATGGAGTACCTTGATGGGCCTAGCAAATGAAAATAGGCGTCAGAGAGTACAGGACGATTAGAGGACCCCTAGTTTCAGATTTTGGGGCCCTTTCTTCCACATGTTCGATTCGGTCCCATAAATAGAGACCACGTGAAAATTCAATAATGAGGTGAAATGAAGTGAAACATGTGGGGTGGTGGCGCATGAGCATGAGTAAGGAGGGGGCTCGGGAGGCTTGTGTGTTCGTGTGGCTTAGTAAACGGGACTCGATGCACTTTTACGGAGTTGATGTTTTATGAGATTGTGAGGCTGGGTGGGAGAGGGATAGGTAGAAGGGAATTGGAGAGAAGGTTGACAGAGGCCAAAGGGAGGACATGATAGATCTACAATTCAAGATTCGTATGATGAGAAACAAAATGCCATGACCTCACCTTACATACAGTATGCCCGGCACCCAGCATGCACAGCGCAGATAGCAGTGGAATATATGACGTTTTGGGATGAAGATCTTTTGGAGAGGAGAGCGGATAAATTGGGTTGATGGGAAGGCGAATGATCGGGATTTCGAAGATCGAGAATGGAAATCCTGTGGTTGATGATTAGAGAGTTGAGGAAATCTTAGGTGAGATGTGTACATTGTATTGAATAGCTGATAGATAAGAGATGAGACGAGAGACAGAGGCCGATGTCAAGGCGAAGATTAACCTAGTCTCTTCTCCAGATTCATGTAGATGCAACGGTGTAATGTACCTCGTGCATAATGTATCTATCGCAGATATGATGGGGTGTTTGGAGGAGCATCTGGAGAATCAATGCAGGTGATGAACATTTGGTGCTACAGGATACATGGATGAGTATGCTGTATAGTGGATTGGTGGTCATGATGTTAATCAGCTGCAGTGTCACGAGTGTCAATTGGGGAGCGACAAGCTGGAGACAAGGTAGACAAGCCATGGCAAGTTTAGCATTTCACGCCTGTTCAGTATCTGCTCCGTGCTGTGCAATCATTTATCTGACGGATATTATACAGTATTGATTATGAGTTTTGGCTTTTCCACGGTCCTATAATATCTGGAGTAATACAGTCCAATACCGAGGGTGGATCTCTGCAAAAGAGCTTGATATTTTGAGTTTGAGTATTCAAACGTTTGGTCCATGCTGTAAAGTTAAAAGAAGTGCGACGGTAGATAAAGTATAAAGGGTGGGATAGTATACCTGGGTAGTAGCTAGGGATGGGCAAAACGTTATTATAATATTTGGGTATATTCGTCAAAAAATCATAATATGTAATATCAGTCAAGCCAAATAATATATATCGATCCACTTTAATTTGATTGATTAGAATAATAATTATATGATTGAAAAATGAGTTGAATTGGTTGATTTAGATGTTTTATCGATTAAGTGATTATATAACTTCTTATTAATCAAAAATCTAAATTATAAACTTATAATAAAGTTTTTGAACACTCACTAGAAAATACTCATCTACTTTATCCCACTTTTATTCATTCTAGCGATTTAATTGGCTACTCAAACATATACACAACCTTAGCATAATATTTTATTATACTCAAAAATTGTAATAATATTTATATAATCATCCTCCAAGATTTATAATTTGCCCATCCCTAATAGTGGCAGTAAATCATAGAAGTAAGATCCTCCATAGGAGAGGAGAGGAGTGGAGTGGAAAACTACATCCGCTCTTAATCTTGGATTTCTCTTCTGGGAACACTGGCATGTTGGCGGCGAGTGAGTTGTTGGGGAGATCAAGGGAAAATCCTGGCATGGTGCAGGACCCTGCATTTGATGTTTGATTTGGCATCTTATGGATGTATCCAAGTACCCAGTCGTGCTGAAATGGTACGAATTGGCTTAGAAAGGAAATATTATTGCCTGTATTAATATAATATTTGAATATTATAGCAAGACACTAAGGTGACGAATAGCTTGCGTTCACCCCTCCTCTTCCGCTTCCTCTCCCGCTTGATCCGCATTCACATCCAATCTCCGTTAGTTCTTTGAAACCAATATAAACACCAATCGTCACACCAACGACTTGGTCTTTTACGTTACCGTGCTGAACTGCCATCTCGGCAGACCCAAAATCACACGTGGAAATACACGTTGCTCTCCCGAAAACAGATGGCATTCCGAGACTACTTATCGGCCCGAAACAATCGCTATAAAAACATGTCTAGAGACTCTGAATTAATTTCCTCACGGGAATTACCCTCCTCGAAAAGCAGCGGTAAATTCCCACCAAGCAGGCCCAAAATGTAAATGCATCGCTTCTTTTCCATAATTCCCAATCCGGTTACAATTCTAGACACTCCTGTAGTTCTCCTTCATCCCGTGTGCTAAGCTTGGAAATCCAACGGTTGTGGCTCACTCTGATAATATGCTCACCAAGATCTAGTGAGTTATATCCGAAGACCATTTTTATACAATTTTCATCGTAGAGTCCTAAACGCCGAGCTGTCCACCGCCAAAACAGCAAGTTGTAGATGATTAGTTTCGGTAAAGGCGTTTCGGTAGACAATACCAGCAGGAGGTTTTCACACGCTGAATATAAAAACCGGCACACTTAAAAGGTGCACCCTTTTCGAAATTGTATATTAAATTAATTTATCAATTTTTGAATCCAAAATTGATAGTTATAATAGAAA
>JBBMOJ010000660.1:0-16813 GCA_038090695.1 Sclerotinia spermophila | reverse complement strand
CGTCCTGTCACATGATACTTGTCACGTGATCCACTGTTACCCGTCGTAACAATTAGATAATTGAACTTTTTATAATAGGCTATAAAATTGTTATATCCGGTTTTTATTATTAATAATCTATATAATACATTTCTAGGGAGTTCTAATTATATAAACTCTTTTATATTATAATTCGATTTTTACAACTTATAAATTGAGGAGATCTTAATACTAACAAATCGCTATTGAAACGCTTCCAATAAATAATATCTTATATAGAACTCAAAACGGATCCTATTAACTATAGATATTCGAATAATATCAATATCTATAAAACCAAATACATTTTTATTAATTAAACAGTCTACCACCTCATTATTAATAATACTAATATATCCTGAAGTCTATTTAACCTTAATATTATAGATTTTCATTATTTTATAATATTTATAAAATATCTATTATAATAATACTACTACACTATTATATATATATTATATAATCGATATATTATTGATATATATTTATATTCAGTTTGTAATAGATTTATAACAGAACTTTATTAGATTTTCGAGGTTATATTATATATCAATTGCTTTTATATCAAAAATATAGAAATCAAATTGGATACATTTGAATTTAAAGACGATTTATATTTTGTTCTAATAGATCGTATATCTATACCCTACATCTTACTTACCCTTTTCGTTTTTTTTAATCTATTAAAAAAAAATTATTAAAAAGGAGGTTATTCTATTATTTATTGAAAACCTTAATAATATCTTTCTTTTTTAATTCTTTTATAGGATTATTATAATTTTTCGGCGAAAAGTATAATTGGAATAATTTCAATTACTATATTACAAAAATAATTGTTCTAAACTATTAGATTTTAATAATCAGTTTTCATATTATATCAGCCCCTTTACTTTTCATATATATTGATAGCTTTAAATACTTAATTAATAAATATTATATATCAATTATTTGAAAGCAGAATATAAAGCAAAGTTTCATTTGTTTGAATATAATCGGAGTTATTCAATAAATTACAAATACTTTATATACAATCAAATTAATTATTATATTAATATATTAATAATAGCCTTTCATATTAATATTTATAAAAAGGCCAATCCAATTAAGTCCCATTTTATATTAGCTACTATATTATACTTTTATTCCATAAAAAACTATAGAGAATATACAAATAATAATAACCTTTTATAGATAAAATACTAATAGACTATATATTGTTCATATTATCAATTTAATATATAAAACTATTTTTATAACTTTAATAAACCAAATCTTTATATATTAAAAAAAAGATAAATATTGATTAAAAAAGATACCAAGCCACTTTAAAGTAAATTAAATACTAAAGTTTGTAACTATTAGAATTAGTAATATAATAAAGTCTCTATAAACAATTAATAATGAATTTGTAATATTATATCGCCTAGTTATATATAGAAATTCGAACTTTTCTAAAACAAAGAAAACCTTATTTTTATTGCCCCACTAAATAATCTATTATATCTTTCTTTAAAGAATCTTGGTATTTTTTAATAAATCCTTGGATATATAATATATTGCTATATTATTAGTATAACTAAAATAATACTTAATATTTTAATCAAAAAGTTCAGTGAAATATAATATATATAAAATCAGAGATAAAGGGATCCCTATAATATTCTGCAAACTATTAGAAATTCATCAATTATAATACTCTTGAATCTGATTCTAATCTTTTGATTTATAAGAAAAGAATCAATTAATTAAAGAAATATTATTAACTAGTCCTATTTTATTATTTGGTTTATAAGGTATTGTTTGAGCATTGTATTATAAGCTTTTTGAATATCTATAGTAATGAATATTATTATATTTTTTATTGTAAGAGTAAGCTTTGTATTGTAAATAAATGCTACTGTAAGATTAGTGCCTATCTGTTTGGGTAATGCTCTGTAGTGCTATAGACTAATTATATTAAACCTTATAGCTATCCATGAGGCTTATAAAACTATATTACTATTATAAGCTATAATACAATAATAATCTTTATTAAGAATGAAAAATAATTCAATAAATATATCTTTAGAATTGATTGATTTATAACTATTATTAATATCTTTATTACAATCTTTTATAATTGATTTGTAATAATTATTCATTTAATAAACATTTCAAAGGAATATTTTGATTGATAGTAATATATCCTAAATCTCTTTTAGGGACTTTCATTTATAGAGAATAGTAATAATATCAAATTGTTAAAATGATTGGATAATTAAGGCTTAATACCTATATATATTTTTCAAACAATATTGTATTATATAATATAGGAAAGTAAATGATAGTATTATATTTACTTAATCTATATATAGATTATAGTATTACAGCCAAGACAATCTAAAGATGATAGAAATATTAGAAGATAGTTTTGTAATAAAAAATATCCAGATTTCTTAATATAATCCTATTATTATAAATATTATAAAATATTCAATGATAATATCAGCGATATTATTATCAACTAATCAGAATTATTAATAATATAATAAAGGTTTTATATAAATATTATATTAAACAATAAAGAAACAATTAATAAAAGTTTTATTAAAACATCCACTATCAATTAAACTAATTATATTAAAAGGGGAACTATATACTAGGAATATAATAATTTGAATAAATAGAGATTTGCTATTTATAGAATTGAACTATAATAATTCATTACTATCTACTATTCATTTAATCTATTCCTTATCCCTATTTAACCTCTACAAACAACTTATTATAAAAATAAAGTATTTCCTTAGAATTCGTAAACTCCAACTAAAAGAGAAAACATTATAATACTTCGAAAGATATTTGAAATACTCTCAAAAAATAATATCAACTTGTTTTCAATAAAATCCTAAAATATATTAAACTAATAATATTAATAAAGATTTTCTTGAAAGTTTTGTTTTGAATAATAAAGGTTATTATAATTGCCTCAATTAAATAACAATTACCCTCTAATACATCCTCCACTATAATATATTCCTCTCTATAAACCCTATATAACACCTCGAATAGCTTTCTATATATCAATAGCCTTCTTTACTTTATATTCCTATACAAAATAACCTGCTTTTTTACAATAATAATAAAATCCAAAATAGTATTCTTCTTTACGATTTCATTCTCATTGTATTTTAATAGTATCTAAATCCATTGAATCACTAATAGATTATAGAAAAACAATTATTAATATTATTGAATTAGAAAAAAATTAATTATACAAAGTTCTTATTACTATATTAATAGAAATAATATAATAATCATTTTCTTTACAATTTTAATTCCAAACACCAAATTTTCTTATCTATCCTTCGATATCATCGAGTATAAATAGATTTGAGTTTGCCCAGATCAAAAGCTTCAGTTTATCAAAAACTTTTTATTTCAATACCAAAACCATTTCTTTATTAGATTTATAATATTGTCTTCCTAAATATTCTAGATTAATATAAAAAATAGAAAAGGATATATATTTCTCTATCTTCAATTTATTGAACTATATAACCACTTCCTATTCTAAATCGATTAATATATAAAAAATATCGAGTTTTTTAAGGAATACTTTAACAATCTTATAATTTGAAATATCTATTAGGATTTTATTAATATCTTATAAGTATTCTTAATATATATATTCTTTAATAAGAAAGATTATATAAAGTATCTTTTTTCCTTCTATATCAAATACAATAAAATCAATCCTCCAACAAAATTAAAAACCCTATTTCCATACTAGATATTTGTTCTATTGAATTATTATTATAGTCTTTTCTCTTTTGAAAAGTTTTAGATTATAAAAGATTTATTAAAAAGATTAAGTATTATATTATACAGATTAGTTTTATTAATTAAATTTTATTTTTAAAGTTATATTTATTTCTTTTTGAAATCGGATTTGATTATTCAGATTATCGAAAAGAATACAATTCCTTTATTCATTTAGAATATTATTTTTTGCTTTATAAAGAATATCTAAAATATTATTTATAATACTAAATAAATAAATAAAATAACTATAATATTCTAATATAATATTAATAAATATATAAAGATTGATATCAGCGAATTTTGATAATTCGTTTACAAAATATTACTATTCACTATAGATAATACAAGTAGATTTACAAATCTAATTATATATTGAAATTTGATTTATAATAAATAAATTTGGAATATCTATTATCTTAAAGGTAAGAATAAAGATAAGAATAAAGATAAAAACAAAAACAAAGATAAAGATAAGAACAAAAACAAAGATTATTTTTAGATTAGATTACTAAAAGGAAATAGCAATAGAGTTTTAGTAAAATAGAATATACAATAATATATATCTAAATATAATATATAATATTCTATAAAAAAGAAAGAGAAAGGTTCTAAAACCATATCGACTATATAACTAGTAATAATTAAGCCTCACACTAGTATAAGGCTAATATAAACCCATAACATATAATTTGTTGCCATCTCGATATTGTTTTTTATTATTTTTTAATATATTTACATTTTTTCCGAATATCTGTTTTTATACAAATCGAATCATTTTTCTTTTACTCGATTAGGACAGATAATAAATTTTATATATATATATAGGGTTTACTACCCCTATTATAATAAATCAAAACCCATCTCTTAGCATTTTCGAATAATACTTATTGGGCTATTCCACCTCCCCTTATAACTACACTTATATACTCCCCACTATAATTAATATAGTAATCTATATCTATACTCCTTTCTATTCATAATAAAGAAAATAATTGTTTCTCTATTTTTAATAAATTTATTATTTCTTAAAACATATATCTCCTTACCAAAAGATAATATATATCTATAGAAAAATATTCAACCCTTAGCCTTAATAATAAACTGATTTGTTTAGAAGATATAAAAGGATTTAGATTTTTCTTAAGAGGTTTTATTAGTATATATAATAGTGCTTTTTTTATATTGTAATTCTAGATTCTAGTTATATTCAAATACCCCTAGAGAGATCCACTATAGATATTAAATAATATAAATAAATAAATAAATAATCTCTATAAGCGACTTATTATAAAAGTGAGGTATTTCCCTAGAATTCATAAGCTCTAATTGGAAAAGGGGATATTATAATATTTCAAGGAATATTTAAAATACTCTTAAAGAATATTACCGATTTATTTTCGATATAATCCTAAAATATATTAAATTAATAATATTAATAAAGATTTTCTTAGAAATTTCATTTTAAATAATAAAGGTTATTATAATTACCTCGATTTAAATAATTATTATTATAATTATCTCAATTAAATAATTATTGTTTTTCAATATATTCTCTATTATAATATACTCTTTATAAACCTTATATAATACTTTGAATAACTCTCTATATATTAATAATCTTCTTTGCTTTATATTTCTATATAAAATAATCTGTTTTTTTATAATAATAATAAAATCCAAAGTAGTATTCTTTTTTACAATTTCGTTTTCGTTGTATTTTAATAATATCTAGATTTATTAGGTTATTAATAGATTGTAAAGAAACAATTATTAATATTATTGAATTGAAATGAGATTAATCATATAGGATTCTTATTATTATATTAATAAAGGTAATATAATAATTGTTTTCTTTATAGTTTTAATTCTAAATATTAAATTTTCTTATTTATTCTTTGATATTATTGAATATATATAAATTTGAATCTACTCAAACTAAAAGCTTTAATTTATCAAAAACTTTTTGTTTTAATACTATAATCATTTCTTTATTAGATTTATAATATTATCTTTCTAAATGTTTTAGATTAATATAAAAAATAGAAAAGGATATGTATTTCTCTATCTTTAATTTATTAAATTATATAGCCACTTTTTATTCTGAATCAATTATTATATAAAAAGTATTGAATTTTTTAGGAAATGCTTTAATAATCTTATAGATTGAAATATCTATTATTTATTTATTTATTTATTTATAATAATTAACATCTAATATCTAACCTCCCTAGAAGTATTCTAAATATACTCATAAGCGGGCCTACAAAACACTAACACTTCAGCCACTTATAATAATATAATAATAATTAATTGAATGTTTTCTATTCCCAATATTCCTTTACTCGGTTTTATATATAGTAGCCCAACAACTGTCTTATTCTTATAGTTATTATTTTAATCTATAGGTCTAGCTATTATATATTATTTGGATATCGGTAAATATAAGGAATGATTATATTTGATTAGGAAAGCATTTATAATATATATAATTGATCAATACAAAGTTTTGGTTATTATAATGAAATACTCTTTTTTGTAATAGATAAATAGAGTATAAAAGTTGTATATTTTATATGAAATTTGGATATATTTAAAAATAAAATTTAGATCTAAAGAGAAGTTTAATAAAACCATTTTAAAATTGCAAGATATATTTTATATATACAATTATATTCTATTCAATATGAATTCAATTAGATATAAATATATCACAGAAATCCCTATATTATATATATCATATATCCATATGTATTAATATAATACAAATTACATTTAGAACTATCCATAATCAAATAATAATATACTATATCCATATATTTCATTAGTAAATTATATATATTCTATTTATCCATCTATATTACCTAAATATAAATTACTATTCCTTATTAAGCAATTATATCGCCTATATCTATATATATATAAAAGAATAAATTACTATAATTAATCTCCAAACTAATCAATTTTATATATCTATATATACACTTTTCTTCAATCCTCAAAATAACTAATAATATAACTATTCTTTATAATAATTATAAGCTTAGTCTGCTTTTGAAATTGTATATATATATATATATTTATTTGAATCATTTAATATTTCATTTAACCTTATTCATAATTTTCTATTTATATTCAATTCTTTATTATATCAAAAAACAACTTTTCGAAAACTTCCATTTGTTTAATTATTTATAGATAATAGACAAAGTAGTATTTATAGTTATAATACTTTTGTATTTCAAAAAGAATCTAGGAAAATATAAAACTATTGGATAATATCTTGATTCCTTTTATTCCAAACTCGAATAACAAAAACTCGATTTAGATGATTTCAGATATCAAAAAAGACTAATTCATAAAAAAAGCATTTAAATTTATTATCATTTTGAAATTTATAGAAAAATATAATAAATATAATATTAAATATAAAGTATATAAGAAATAATTAAAAATGAATAAATAAAAATATATTAAGATAAAAGCTTTTATTCTATTTACTCCTTATATCTTTTAAAATATATCTATTGAATACTCTATACTTTAAAAAGAATATTATAATTGATATAATAAATATAATCTTATAAATAAAGTATATCAGAATATCTATAATTGGATTACTCAAATTATAAATTTCTTTTATTTTCTCAAAATGATAATCAAAAACAAAACCTCAAAAATACTTCTATTCAAAATAATTATTCGATTGTTGAAGAAGAAATTTGTATCTATTAATACAATAATAAAAACTATTATAATTCAAAAATACAAAAATATACTTCAACAAACTATTTTAAAACAAATTAATCCGATTAAATAGTATAATAAATAAATCAAAACTTATATTAATATAAAAGTCTATAATATTGAAATCAATAATAATCTAGTATTAATTAATTTCTTAAATATAATAAATACTTATATACTTCTTATTTAGATTAATATAATACTTATTCAAATCGAAATCAATAATCAATTTAGTATTCCTAATTATTTATTGAATAATATAGAAATATTTTTGGTAATTTAGTTTATCAAAACTCATTAATATTAAAAAGCAAAGGTATTTTTTCTATTATAAATCCTTCTTTATTATTATCTTCAAATAATAATCCTTTTTCAATTTCTAAAAAGGGAAAATAAGAAAAGAAGAATAAATAACAAAAAAAGAAAGATCTATATATATATTTATATAAACCAAAATCAGATTGGAAACAAAACAAAACTAATCCATTCCACTTTGTAAAGAATTACTAATTAATGGAATTTATATTTATAGAAAAAAGCAGTTCAAAAAAACTCTTTATTCTTTCAAAAAAGGAATATAATACTATCCGAAACTATATTAAAAATAAAAAATGGAATTCGATATAGAAAATTTGAAAAGAAAAGGGATAGTTCAAATCTATTATTAATACTTTAAATCAAATTGATCTTAAAGTATTAATAATTATTTATATTATATAAAGCAAATTTGAAAAAGGTATTTATAATATATTATTAATTGAATTTCAATTATATTATCTTTTCCAAAATATTATCTTCAATAGTAATAGTATTATATATTTTGTAAATAACATTTCTTTTTTTGATAAATAAGAATATATACTATCTCTAGTATTAGATTATATCGAATCTAATATAATGAAATTCCTAATTGTTAATAAAGGCATTTATATATTCAAAGATATAATATACTAATCAAATAGTTACAAAATAATAATCTTAATTTATCAAATATTATATACATTCCTGATTTTCATATAGATATTATTTCAAAAGCAAAATTAAAAAAAGCAAATATATAGTTTTTAGATTTGGATTCAATATTATATATTGGAATTCTCTAGAAAAGTATAATAGTTGCTCAATATATTTGTAAAGATAGTCTTTTATTTCTAGAATATAAATCACTCTCCTTTTACTCTCTATTTCTTTTAAATATTCTAGTGAATCCTTTAATTCTTATATATCCTATAGTTGATAAAAAGATCAATAAGTCATTTCGCTATTTTCATAATCCTTCAAAACCTAGATTGGATATTACAGAACTATAGTATAAAAGATTTGGATATTTAGGAAAGAAGGCTCTCGAACATTTGGTTTCTATTATAAAGAATATAAAAATAAAAGGAATTATTAGAATTGAATATATAGATTATACTCATATATATATAAAATAGGTAATCTACCACTCATCTAATAATTATCAATCACCAAGGCCTTTCTACAAAATTCAATAGGATCTTTTCGACTTTTTATATACCTATACAAGTGTATCCTGGCTTTTATTGATTAAAGATATATTCAATAATAAGATTTTCGTTTTCCCTTTATATCAAAAGATACATCAAGAAGTCTATAATACAATTCAGAACTTCCTCGTTTGGGGTTTTATACAAATATGGATTTTCAATAATTTATATTAAACAAAACAATAATATATTTATTATAGGAATCATAGGGAATACTATATTCGAAAATTAGATTAAATAAAAGGGAATTGAATTAAAACTTTTATATCCAAATATATATGAATTGAATAAAGGAGTAGAATAAATTAATTAAGAAGTTATTATAAAACAAATAAAAATATGAATGACTATAGAATTTTCTAACCGTTTATAAATAGAAATTATATAAATAGTTATCTATTTGTATAATATAAACTTAAAAAAAGTTTATTTTTTCAAATCTTTAAATAAAATATTAGATATTTGGTTTTAATATTATCTCAAATTTACAGCTCAATCTATAACCAATCATATAACTTACAATCTACAACCGAATTGAAACAACATTTATCAATACAATTGTCGAGTTTATCCATTGAATAAAGAAAGGGAGATAGAATTTAATAAGAGATTATATAAAACTAACCCAAGAATATATATTAGATATCTTATTAGATATATATTAGGAATATCGATCTTCTATATATAGATTCCAAAACTTAAAAAGATTATTGTTACTCGAAATATCACCTTCAATAAAAAAAGGATTTACAAAATAGATTTGTTAAATAATACTATTAATTTAAATATAAAATAAGAGTTCAAAAAGTATACTCAAGAATTCGATATTCAGGAATTAATAGATATTAATAAAACAATCATTAAGAAAAAGAATAATGAGATTACTTCAAATTATACAATTACTATAATATATAGCGAATCTACTATATACACTACAAATATATCCTTATACAAATAAATCTTGAAAATATATTTAAAGAATAAATCAAATCTTATAAATCGTTATTATAATAATATATCAAAGAATCTATAATCTAAAGAAATCCTAAATTCAGAATCCAATATTATAATACAAAAACGTTGTAATTATATATAAAATCAAGTATAAGAGTTTAATAGTTCTTTTCTGATAGTACAACCAATACCAGTATAGAATCTGACTAACAAACTAGAAGAAATGGATTATAAACCAATTGGACAAACGATAGATATTATCTACAGAGAATATAAAAGCAATTCAGAACTTTAACAACAATCTATCAATATATTAGATTTTTATTTAGTTGAAGAGATAAAGTCATTAAAGCAATTACTTTATCTAATATATACAATCAATCAATTTAAAGAAAATCAGCTTTCCTTGATTCTAAATCGAGAATCTAAATAATAAAGAGTTATAAAGATTGAAATACTAAAACTAATATTCAATCTATTAAAATACTAATCTTTCGATTTCGATTAATACTTTTTTCAAATCAATCTTTTTACAGATCACCTTCCCTATATATATAATCAATATCAATTTTAGCAATCTTTATTAAATATATTTATCGATATAATAATTGCAAGTTTAATAATAGGAGGAGAATTCAGAATAAAAGATTTTTATAATATATTTTGATCTAGCTATTCAAATATTGAGAAGGAAGATAATTCTTTTATTATAGTGTATAGTATAATTGCTTCCGCTATATATATAAAGTATACTTTACCAATTTTTTTATACAAAAATCAATTAGAAATACTATTAAAATTGTATTTCTCAAAATTATTTAAACTATTTAAATACTATTATCAATTCAAGGATTACTTTTTAGGGTTGTAGTTTAAATGTGAATGTGAAATTGAGATAAACAATTTGAAAGAATACAAAATATAATATATAATAAATATAGAGGAGGCTTTAATAGCTTTTATTTTATTACAATGAGTATTTATATATAAATATAATAAGTAAGGATTTTTATCAAAGTGTAGAGTAAGATTAATAATCCGAAGCAATCTTCAAACTAAAGATATTATCAAATCTATATATATTGTTATATTAATAGAAAGATCCTTTAGGATTATAATAATACTAATAACAAAATTCGATTTAGAGATTAAGCAATTCGATATTGTAAATACTTTTGTTAATACTTAAAGGGATCTATCTAGTATATCTATAGTTTGCTATTTATTGAATAGATTTGAAGAATCAAATAAGTATATAGTATTTAATTGTATATTATATGGTTTCCGAGATTCCTTTACTATTTGATTCAAAGACTTTAATAAAATATTGAAAAATATAGGTTTAAATTAATATAAAGAGGAATTTTGTTTGTTTATAAATCCAGTTCAGATTGTTTTGGTATTATTTTTTGTAAATGATATTCAAGTTATATATTATAAGAAGGATGTAATTACAGTTGATAAAATCATTTCTGATATCAAAACTGTTTATGAATTTTGTGAATTGGGTGATATAGAATGGTTCCTGGGAATCTGTATTATATGTGATTGGAAGATAGGGAAGCTATAGTTAGTATACGATATCTATATTGAGAAGATTGTAAAGAAATTCGAATTTAATAAAGGTAATATATATATACCTTTACTTTTGATAACTTTCAGAAAACATAATGATAAAGTAACTATAGATTATATTCGAAAATATTAAGAAAAGGTAGGATCAGTATTGTATATTATAATTACAATTAAAGTAGATATTATTTTTGTAGTATCTCAGCTTAACTACTTTCTAATTAATCCGTTTTCGAATTATATAAAGACAATTAATTATTATATTTAATATCTTTGGAATACAAAATATTATATAATAGAATACAATAAAGATCAAATTCCCCAACTTTTATTATTTTCAGATACTTCATTCACAGATAATCCTGAAACACATTGTTTATCACAAGATTATATTATTTCATTATTTGGAAATCTAATTATATAGAAAGTATCAAAGTAAGACATTATAATAATATCAATTATTAAAACCGAATTATTAGAAATCGAAAGGATTTTAAAGGAGACTTTAGTAATCCTAAAATTCCTAAAAAAGATCAATCTTGTAATCAAACAATTAATCACAATTTTCTATAATAATTAACAAACAATTAGATTAATAATTAATGAAAATGAAAGAATTATTACGAAATTCCGATATATTGATATCTAGAATATATAATTGAAATAGAAATATACAAAAGAAAGCTTTTACTTTATATACTTATCTATAACTGAAATAATAATAAACAGATTAACCAAAAACTTATCAAAATAAAAGTTTAATTATTTCAAAACATTATTAAATCTCCAAAATGTATATTTAAGAATTATTGAAATCAAATGATATTAATTATTTTCTTTTGTAAACCTTCAATATCTATTTTCTTTTTTCAATTTCTATTTTAAATTATATAAACTTTAGCTCTTTCTATTTAACTTCAAGATCAAAACTAGAATCCTTAATATTATTATTCGGAGTATTCTAATTATTAATCTCGAAAGATATCTTTTTCTCCTTTTCTTTTATATTCTTTTTATCCTTTCCTTTTTCAACTAAAGACTTTTTAGATTTCGCTTTAGTTTTAGTAATTAAAGATTTAGTTTAAATAGAAAACCTAGAGGTGATTGTTTTCGATATAGCTTTAGATTGTTTAATTATAAATGAAAAAGAGGGAGAAAGCGATAATAATAGAGAAAGAGCTTTTCTCTTTTTAATTGGAAAGGGAGTTGATAAATGTAATCGAATAGCTCGCTCTAAATAAGCAATAGAACGATATATTAATAGTAGGGGAAAGTCGATATCAATAATATTAATAAACTCACTCTCCTTATCTTCCAAGACTAGTATTATTAATATTATAATACAAATGATTTTCTTATTTGGAATCAATTTCTAGGCATTATTAAAATATAATAGAGAAAAGAAATCGAAGAAGACTTATTTGCCCAGGAATTATAACAAAATCAGAATCAAATAGCTCAAACAATTGAAATTCTAAAAGTCGCAAATATATAAGAAGTAATAAATAACTATAAAAAGAATACTTCTAATAATAATTTGAATTAGAAGGAGGTACTCTTTTATAATACTTTCTATAATCTTTATATCAACTAGATATAAAAGATCGGATATATTAACAATATAGGTATTCATTTTGGGTATTTTGAGTATTTCTATTATTTGTATTGCGAATACAATATTCTACTTGTTTTCTAAGGGATATAGAAGAATCACTATTATTTTCGAATTTAGGGAAATCTTTTTTAAATATATTATTTTCAATAAAGGATAAAATCAAAAAAGATTTAGAATAATTGATTGATGGAATTATTATATAATTATTCTCATTATTAGGGTTATGTACTATTAATACCATTCTTTTATTAGATTTAGGAGTTTGAGGAGTATTCAAGTGATTAGTAAGATCGATCTTTTAATGCAATCGAATAGGTGTATACGGAGAAGATTTGCTAATTTGGTGAATAGGATTATATGGATGCTGTAATCTAAAAAGATTATTTATATAGAAATTAAATTGAAATTATAATAGATTATTGAATAAATTGATAGACAGATATATACCAAATGGAGAAAGAGTAATATGATTGAAATATGGATCTATGATAGAAGAAGATATTATGAAAAGTTTGAAACTATAAATATTAGAATCTGAAATGATGGGAATTATTTAATTTTATTATTTTTATTATTTTATAATTATTATTGAAATTTTTTTTACTATCTTATATACTCCTCTTCTACTACGAAATCATTGTATAATAAATCCTCGAATCAACAATTATAATCGATACATTTGATATGCCTTGATATCAGGTATCAATCTTATATATATATTTTTTATATGTAATACTATTATATATGATTGTTTGATTAAGGATCAATATACAAATATACAACTATTTATGTAAATACAACGAATTTTCATCATTTTTCATTTGTTTTTATACAAAATCACTTTCTTTTTTTTGAAAAGATTTACTCAATAAATAAAATATCAGTTATCACTCTAATAATAGCCTGATTACTGTATATAGAGATTGTTGCTTAGGGATTTTTCTTTTGTTTGTTATACAGATCAACAATTGAGCTTCTTGATTTGGAGGGTGTGTTATGGAAATCCCTATATCATGTATACTATATATCTATATATATTGATGTAATACGAGCTACATCTAGGACTACCTATAATCAAATAGCGGTGTACTATATCTATGTATTTCATTGGTGGATTATATATATTTTACTTTTTTGTTTATATTATTTGGATATAAATTACTATTCCCTATTAGGCGATTATATCGCTTATATCTATATATATATAGGGGGATAGATTACTATAATCAATTCTCAAGCTAATCAATCTTATATATCTATATATACACTTTTCTCCAATCCTCAAAGTGACCAGTGATGTAGCTATCCTCCGTGATAGAGTAACTAATCGATTTGTGTTTTATTGTTGATTGGGTATTAAAAGAAATACTAAGGGGATTTGTTATTATTACAAGAGTAGATATTGTGATTGTTTTTATAATTGAATTTTGTATAATAAATTGAGAAATCATTATAACTAATTTGTATCGCTAGAAACCGGTACAAAATCCTATAGGGGAGCTTAAAGCTGAGTAATTCTAAGGTACTATATATTGGTTTCTATATATAATATATCTTAAAAATTAAATCTTTCTTTGTAGTCTATTATATACTTTTTAAAAGTCGGTATTTATCTTTAAGAATTGAATGCGTATTGTTTATTGTAGGTAGATTTGATAAGTAGATATTTATTAGCCTTATTGTATTCCAATCAATTAGGCGATTAGTAATCTCGTTTCTTTTTATCTTAATATATCCTAGGGACTATTTGATTTTGATATTGTAGTATTATATTACTTAATAATATTTATGGTAAATCTATTGAAAAGATTCAGTGGTATTCTTTTATAGTTTCTAGATTACTAAGGCATTATTGATGTACAATTATATTCGATTCTTGAAAGGTTGCTTTATAATCTATAGGAGTTATTTAAATTTCTATTAAACACTGATTGCTTCTATATCGAAGATATATAATTGATTATGTATTTACCCAAATCTATTATCAATTTATTATTTATTATAATAAATCGTATATTTATATTCTATACAATAATTACATTCGATATACTGTTCAGAATTGTCTAAAAAGATTGTATAGTTTTTTGGTGAAAACCAATCCCACCAGCCTTTAAAAGCTTTCGTAATATTGTTTTTGGTTAGTCCACCTATTGGGTCGCTTCGATACTCAGGGGAGAAATGCGGCTATAGAAATTTCGGATATTCAATTACCAAAAGCACCCATCCCATTCTTTGTAATTTGATTATAGGTTCTTTCAGTGTACCAATATCTTCGCCTCTCTTCTTAAAATTCAGTTTTAGCTGATCTACTAATAGATACTAAATATCTATTGTTTGAAATCTGAAAGCGAATTTTAATTTTATTTATTCGAATATAACAATTCCAAATAATAATCCTGTTTTTATAATAAATACAATTATTGAAATAGTTTTATAAATCGGTAATACTCTTTGGGCTATAATATTAATAGCTTTGTTGATAAAATCAATATGCTTTTTGAATCGAATGCCAATAGACACTTAGCTTGCATTAAAGAGATACTTAAATAGTCCATCAAACCACACCTCGGAGCCAAAGAGGGCAACGGGGAGGACGCACGTAGTGATCGCTTTTCGTAAGCAGGCAGCGGACGGTCCATGGATTTTGAAATATCTATTAGAATTTTATTAATATCTTTTAAGCATTCTTAGCATATATATCCTTCAATAAGAAAAGCTATATAGAATATCTTTTTTTCCTTCTATATTAAATACAATAAAATCAATCCTTCAATAAAATTGAAAACCCTATTTCTATATTAAATATTCATTTTATCGAGTTATTATTATAGTCTTTTTTTTTTGAAAGGTTCTGGATTACAAGAGATTTATTAGGAAAATCGAATATTATCTTATACAGATTAGTTTTATTGATTGAGCTATATTCTTAAAGTTATATTTACTTCTTTTTGAAATCGGATTTGATTATTCAAGTTATCGAAAATAATACAATTCTTTTGTTTATCTGGAATATTGTTTTTCATTTTATAAAGAATATCTAAGGTATTATTCATAATACTCAATAAATAAGTGAAATAACTATAATATTCTAATATAATATTGATAAATATATAAAGATTAGTGTTAATGAGTTTAAATAATTTGTTTATAAAATATTGTTATTCGCTATAAATAGTGTAAATAGACTTACAGATCTGATTATATATTAGTATTTGATTTATAATAGATAAGCTTAGAATATCTACTATTTTTTGAAAACAAGAATAAAGATAAAAACGAAAACAAAGATAAGAATAAAAACAAAGATCATTTTCAAATCAGATTATTAAAAGGAAATAACAATAGGATCTTAATAAGATAGAATATACTATCATAATATAGGAATATATAATAATATATACTTAAATATAATATATAATATTCTATAAAAAAGGAAGGGAAAGGTTCTAAAACTATATCGACTATATAGCTAGTAATGATTAAGCCTCACACTAGTGTGAGGCTAGTATAAACCCGTGACACCACTTGTTTTACTCTTATACCTTTTATTTATTTTATTTATTTTATTTATTTTATTTATTTTATTTATTTTATTTAT
>JBBMOJ010000659.1:0-16818 GCA_038090695.1 Sclerotinia spermophila | reverse complement strand
GAAAACTCCATCACGTGACACTCATCAAGTGACGATTCTGTTACCGTCGTAACACAACAATAATAATACTCTCAATATTCATTCGAATCAATAACAATATACAACCCCCTCTTCCTATTTATCCCTTTTCAATCTTCAAATTAATAGCTAACTTTCTATTCTATAATATCAACAATAACAATACCCTTAATATTCATTCAAATCAATAACGATATACAACCCCCTCTTTCTATTTATCCCCCTCTTCCTATTCATTCCCCCTCTTTCTATTTATTCCCCTTTCTTTTCCCCTTTCTTCTTTTCCTATTCATTCCCCTTCTTCTTTCTCTTCCCCCTCCTCCTCTTCCTATTCATTCCCCTTCCTCCTCCTCTTCCCCCTCCTCCTCTTCCCCCTCCTTCTCTTCCCCCTTCTCCTCTTCCCCCTTCCCCTTTTTCCCCTCCTCCTCTTCCCCCTCCTCCTCCCCTTTTTCCTCTTCCTATTCATTCTCCTTCTTCTTATTTATTCCCCTTTCTTCTTTTCCCATTTCTTCTTTCTTTCTCTATTTAAATCTCTCCCTATTTAAATCTCTCTTTATTTAGATCTCCTCTTTCTATTTAGATCTCCTTTCCCTATTTAAACCTCTTCCTATTTAAACCTCCTCTTTCTATTTAAATCTCTTTTCCCTATTTAGATCTCTCTCTATTTAAATCTCCTTTTTCTATTTATCTTTATATAGCTTCAAATCCTATTCGAATTGATAGCGATAATGATATTTATACGCTACTTGCATTATCGCCCTTGTCTTTAATTATCCCTTGTTAAGTGCTAGAAGAATAAAACTTTATAACATAGAGCTCTTATGAAAGTAGGTATTTTTTATATGGTAGTAATGGAATCTGGAAGCAAGGATGTCTAAATAACTTTCTAATTCCACTCGCCACAATCTATCTCGCAACCTTCAGAGTTCTCAATTGAGAATATCACCACCCTCAGGCCCATTTTGAGCCCTATCAATTCTATCTTGCGTTGTCTTGAACAATCTAGGAAGAGGAATAGGAACACGAACTTCTTCAGAAGACTTTCCTGTTCTTAGCATCTCTGCCAATCCCTTTGCCGCAAGCCAAATAACGGGCATACCATGGCCGTTGAAGCCTGCGATTATGAATTGGCCGGACTTTTGTGGCACAAGACCAATATGAGGGTTGGAGTCAAAAGAGTATCCCATTACTTCGTGAGAGGTTAGAAACATTAAGTTTGGGGAAAGTCACAAGGAGTTACTTGCCACCAGTGCAGATACTCTCGATTTTAGCATCCGAGTTTTCACACCCACGAAAAGTGGGCTGCATAAAATTTTCATAATATCTCTCTGCCATGGTTGCTTCAATTAATTTCCCATCGTCCACATTATCATACCATTGATCTTTGTGAGCACGAAATGCTGCTGATGCTCCACCCACAATGATGCTTCCATCAGGCCTAGGGATAAGGTAATCGAGAATACCATCTTCGGTACGAATGATATAGGAGTGATCCACAAGAGGTGCAATAGCACCTTTAGGAACGGTAATATGGCAGCATATACCTTTACATGGAATAATGTTTTTGGAATATTCGGGGAGAAGACCAGAGACATAGGCATTGTTTGCGTGGATGACCTTCCGGGCTCGAATAATTCCACGCGGAGTTTCGACTAAGTGATCGCCAAAAGGGGATGGTGTGATTGAGATAACAGGGGTATTGGTTTGGAGATTGACAGATCCGGTAGCTAAGGCGGAAGTAAGGAGAGAGGTAATAAGCTTGTATGGAGATAAGGTAGCAGCAGTATAAGTTGAACATGCCTTTGCGCCTTTGATACCAGAAATCTGAGTTCCAGTTAGAAATGTCCTAATTTCGGAATGAGCAAGACTGAACTTACGGTCTCAGCATTTTTACCAGTGGTAAAGTGGACATCTTTCATGTATGGCAATTTTGGATTCATACATAAAATATCATAGGCAGCCTTAGCTTCATCAGCAGCTTCTTGGTTGTTCCATACATCACATGTTCTAGTCAAGGTGAAATCGCAGTCAATCTTCTCGCGTAAGATAAGCTTTTTCAATTCTTGAACATGTGCAATCTCGAATTCTGCAATCTCAGCGCCAGCCCTTACACCAGCTCTATTGATATATCTCGGGATGTGACCATAGAGATCGGGGCGAAGATGTCCACCTAGAAACATTTAGTATACTATAACCAAATGGAAAGAATGATTGGACCTACCATTTCTTCCAGTAGCACCAGAACAGACAGATCTTGCCTCAAGAATCATGACAGATGCCCTGGGGCAGTTGGACGAAGTGTCACTTTTGACAAGATTGTATGCCGTAGCTACTCCAGCATATCCTGCACCAATTATAACGATATCGATAACTTCGTTGACTGGTAAAATATCAGTACTTCTATAATCATGAAGCGGGTGCTTTTCAGAATGCCAAAAAGGCTTCGTGGAATCCTCTGTAGGAGTTGGAAAATTGGTAGCAGCTCGTGGATTCGCCATGACGATCTTGCTACAAGGTTAGCTGCCACGGCTTCTGATATATGATAATCTGGCAGAGACGAAGTCTCTTGTTTATTTATATCAAGTTATGTAAAGTTGTACGTTCTGACTTTTGAAAGTATCGCGAATGGGGCAATCGTACGAAACAAGAAGAACCCTGGAAAACTCAAGAACAAAATCGTCCAGTATGAATTAAGGGAACAA
Source organism: Sclerotinia spermophila (assembly GCA_038090695.1). Lineage (NCBI taxonomy): Eukaryota > Fungi > Ascomycota > Leotiomycetes > Helotiales > Sclerotiniaceae > Sclerotinia > Sclerotinia spermophila. The sequence goes on along the minus strand of JBBMOJ010000659.1, from coordinate 14,098 downwards.
GCTGGTGTAATTGATAGACTTCACCACATAAGAATTGGCCAATCTAGGAGAAGAAATCAGGAGAATCTAGTTCTGTAAAAGCTCGCTGGATACTGAATGCACAACCTTTAAAGAAATCTTGAGAAATTGCAGCAGCAGTGGATGATTAGCGAAAGGCATTTACGCGCCACCGACTTGTTGAGAGACTTATTATTTATCAACACATAAAAGGTTTGATACTATCTTCCTCTGTTTGCATCTCATCCCGCTATACCAACAGGACAACAGGATGAAGGCCTAAAGCAATACCAAGTAACGATATTGCCCGGCCTGGGCCGCAATTCTGGCAAAGATACTGTAAACTTGGACAGAACAAACGACAAAAACATGACTATGTTGATGACTATGTTACTTGATTGCTTTGGGAAAACATTCGAACAGCGAGAACATTTGATATCTTCTTCATCACCGACGAGAAATATGCTGTAGTTTTATACTGCCATGAACTGTCGTGATTCACAGCCTTTACTAGCACAAATTTAGGGGTGAGGATACTAACCTGATTGAGCACTAGTGTTCATCGCAACGTTCAACTATATTATCTTTGTATAACCCAAGTACAAACATGCACAGAAATCGATTTCGTGAAACTTTGTGGCCATTAATATGAGTTACACACTCGTCGGTCCTGATCAAAGGTTCCATACTAAAATCCCGCAATGTTTGGTGCTTCGTATATGATATTCCGTCATAGAATCTCTCCAGTTGAGAATACTGTCGCGCAAATCCACTGCAATGGTGTACAATGTGTATCATACGTATAGAAAAGGGGCCACAAGAGCCAGTCAACGATGAACAACACAATTTAAGAATATGACTGCGGAGATAAGATACGGTTATCTCAGACATGTCAAATCCAAATCGTTCTTTCCTAGTAGGAAAAGTCGGAAGGATGCATAGGCAAAATTGGCAGGTACCAGTCCTTATGGAAAACCTCTTACCCCGTAATTTCTTCTTTGGAGATAGAACCATGGTTTTCTTCATCACACCAGATCCTCAATTTCTCATTGAAAACCTGTCCAGCTAAACCGTTTTTTGGACGACTGGTCAACCAAACGTCCAAGCAGGTTCTCATTTGTCAACATGTCTTCAGAAAACAACGCAGCTGATCGGCAAACCAAGAATGCTAGCGATGAGCCATTAATCCACCCAGTTAATGGACCAACACCGGAGTCTCAAGATTATGAACCAAAAGAGTTTGCTGAACTTAAGGAATTGAGGTAACATCGAATAAGTATCTATTTTCCAGAAACATTTGGTTAATCCCGTTTTGTAGGCGAGGTCTGGCTCAGAGGCATATTCAAATGATTGCTCTGGCTGGAACGATTGGAACGGTAAGAATGATGCCAAGTTACCGCTAGACCTGGTACTAATCTTCTAGGGTCTTTTCTTAGGTTCCGGGAAAGCTATTGCCAGAGCAGGTCCACTAGGAGCATTGTGAGTTGGTATCAGAAAGACATTGTACAGTACTTACTGGTCAATAGACTAGGATATACCCTCATTGGAACACTTGTATCCGGAGTCGTTCTTTCGATAGCTGAATTGAGGTGCGTTTCTACACAGAATTCTGGTTCTAAAATCCCTTGCTAATACTGCCATTGCAGTGCCCTCGTCCCTTTAAGCGGAGGTATCATACGCCATGCCGAATATTTCGTCGATCCTGCTCTCTCATTCGCGAATGGTTGGAACCAAGTTTACAGCAACATCATTACAATACCGGCTGAACTCGTTGCCGCGGCCGTTTTGATCCAGTTTTGGGTCCAAATCAATAATGCTGTGTGGATTACATGTTTCGGATTTCTATTAGTCGTTAGTAATCTCCTTTTTGTTCAGGTATATGGGGAGCTCGAATTTACATGTGCAATATTGAAAATAATGCTCATAGTGGGATTGAACATAATGGTGAGTCTACCTATCAGTTTTGACTGCCCTTGCTAATCTTTTTAAGGCACTAATAATTACCTGCGGTGGAGGACCAAATGGTGAAACATATGGTTTTCGTTATTGGCACAATCCAGGGCCATTTGTTGACTATTTGGGATATACTGGCGTCTTGGGACATTTCATGGGATTCTGGACCACATTTTCAAATGCAGTATATGCTTATTCAGGTGTTGAAAACTTCTCACTCGCAGCCGCCGAAACTCAGTCGCCCCGAAGAAATATTCCAATCGCTGCAAAAAGGATCTTCTTCCGGGTAATGCTATTCTATGGTATAGATTAATTCCTCTCTATGAGTCTTGATGTTTTTATTGATTCACTTCATAGTTCTTTCGATTTTCATGGTAGGCATGATTGTCCCATCAAATGATAAAGAGCTCTTGCGGTCGACCGGAACAGCAGCCCAGTCACCTTTCGTTATCGCAGCCAATAATGCGGGAATTAAAGTTGTTCCTTCAGTCATCAATGCTGTTGTGTTGACTAGTGCTTGGAGCGCTGGTAATGCAGGTTAGTAATTTTGTTTTGAAATCAAATGCTTGGCTAAATTATGTAGCTATGCTTGGTGGATCTAGAATGTTGTATGGACTCGGACAACATGGACATTCACCAAAAGCTTTTCTTCAAACTAATCGTTTTGATGTACCATACATTGCTATTGGGTTCCTCAGTCTGTTTATCTGCCTTGGATTTTTGACACTTTCGAGCTCTGCAAGTTCTGTTTTCAATTGGCTTCAGGACTTTGTTGCTGTTTCTGCTCTTGTCAATTGGATGATTATTTGTGGTGTATATCTAAGATTCTATTATGGATGTAAAAAGCAAGGAATCTCTCGATCAACATTGCCATGGAAAGGACCATTTCAACCATATGCTGCATGGATAGCATTGACCTCGTTCAGTATTCTTCTCTTGACAGGCGGTTACTCCGTATTCATCAAAGACCAGTAAGTCTTTGCTATATCTCAAGACTATGATCAAATAGAATGCTGTGACTAATGAAACTTCCTCGGCAGTTGGGTCACAGAAACTTTCGTTTCATCTTACATCAACATTCCCCTTGTTCTTATTTTGTACTTCGGTTACAAATATAGGAGAGGTACTGAAATTATTCAATTGTCTGATATTCCAATCCAAAAGTTTATTGATATTGCGAATGATAATCCGGAGCCGGAGGAGGAAAGAGTTGTGGGATGGAAGAGGCTAAATATTCTGTGGAGTTAGGTGGGCCAGTGTAAGAGGGTCGGAAAGATTTTAGTCTCGGCACATATTTGAAGCTTTACATTGGAATCAACTAATACACTAGTGCTGTGGTTCTAGATACCGGATATGTTAAGGTTGTTAATTTTGGTGAAAGGGCAGAAGGTCTTTGCAAATAAATCGAGAACAGGGAAAAACTATAATTCCATACATATTTCATTGCAGCCGATGACTAGCCAAATAGTATAATTCCTTTCGGAAAATTAGTAGAAGGTTGAACATTTAGTACATAAGACGAGAGCTACGATATTCATAGAAAAGTGTAGGTGTTATAGACACAAGACGAAGAGTGAGTATTGTTTTTATTTGAACAAATACTATTAAGCTAGTATATCAGGAAGACACAGGGCCGACGACAAGTCTTTTGATACAAATACGATACCATTCACCTACCGTAAAAATCGAAACCTAAAAGCCAACCTCGAAAAGGACAAGGTACTGATTGACGTTTCCGCCAATAGGCCTCCCCACGAGAATAGTTGTAGCAGAAGGAAGCACAGATGTATTGCTGGTGTTTGAAAGGGAAAAGAAAACAAATATGATGGCGCCACTAATCTATAACTCATCCTCTAAATTGTCCTGATCCGTAGCGGTCTCGCCATTCACGATACGTTGATGAGCCATTGCACCTTCTCGGTTGCTATTGTAGAATGCCAAACGCTGGGAAATCCAGTCATTATTAGGGGCAGCTTTATTTACCGGAATGGAGTTGAAGATGTGCATTTTTTTAGGGAATACAAAGTGTCCGTTCAAGTCTTTCTTGGAGATAATTGGAGATGGTGTATTTACGGGAGCGGTTTTCATGACAGAGTCATTGTTGATGAATATTTTGCTCTCGACAGTGGGTTCTTTCTTGGCGGCGGGTGGAGGCGGTGTATTGACGGGAACGAAGGTGTTGTCCTGGTCGTGGTTATAGAAGTCTGGCTCCGCCGATTCTGGAAATCTCTTTGCAAAGTAGCCTTCAGATTTATCAGAGACAGATTGCTCTTCAGGTTCTTTGATTCTAGCTTGGTTGGCTAGATTCTTTGCTGTCCATTCCGCGATCTTTTGTAGCTATAGGCGGGCGGTTTCATCAAGAGTGGCAAATTTGATAAGGGCAGCGTTCTTAGATGGTGTACTGGGCGGACTGGTATTGAATGAGTGGGTGTTATGATAAGCTTTAGGTTTGCCAGCAGCAGTTTGTGCTTCAATCTTGTTGATCTTAGCAGCTTCGTTCTTGGCAGTCCATTCCGCAATCTTCTGTTGTTGGTGAATGGAGTATTGATCCAGAGTAGAAAAGCTGACAGAGGAACGTCGACGATATCGTTTGGGTGAATCCGAGGCGTAAGAAAATCCTGAATTAGCGGAGAACTTCATTCCATGCTTCGCACGATCTTTATTCTTTTCACGCTCTTTCTGCTTACCCATATGCTTTGACATGAGCTCGAATGGGCCCATATAGCTGTAATTCCACGTCTGGTAACTGTGAGGAATGGGACAAGAGATACCATAGCGTTTGTGTCGACCGTCTTCCCAGAATTGTTCTTGTTTGTCGTGGCCGCCTGATGTACGTAAGACGCATTCGATACACATGCCCTCCCAGAAGCTCAACGCACCTTTCTTGATTCTAGCGACGTGCTTGCCGGATAGAATATTCGAACAGTGATCAGAAGCATGCGGTGGACTGATGCAATTCCAGAAGTTCTCTCCTTCACTCTCAAGTATCTCTCTAATAGAACAATCTCTACGCACGCTGGAAGGGATCACTAGACAGTTACTCAATGACATGTTATATGCCACCATGCAGTTACCCCCTGCCTCGCAGAAATCGTTACAGAGATGATCCAACGAATCAAGCAGAGTATTAGTAATTCCACGCTCGAGGATTCTTGTCTTCAAACGCACGAGTTGCTCTGTAAGTCAATAAAATTAGCTAATGTTCTCTATAACCATAAAAATGAAAATACCAACTCAGAATTCTATGCTCGAAGCGAAATTCCGCGCGGCCGGTGATGGGATTCAAACCATGCATTTCGCCACTCTTTCATTCCAGAACAAGGGATTGAGTAATACGAGAAAAAGCTTCCGCATGTCGGAAGATGTAGCATGGGTATAATAGAACCTTGAGGTTGTATAATGATATTTCCTTCCCCCGACGATCTTCCCAAAATTTTGCGAACTAAGGTTCCAAGTCTTCGGTCTTGAACCATTTTACTCCGAGATCAACGACGTGATAAAGAATCGCGGTACTTTCTTGGTCAAAAGTTACATGAGAGTCGATCTTGTGTTCGAGATTGAAAACACCGTGGAGGACTCGAAGGATAGTTTCCAGGGCGTCGATATTGGTATCGTAGAGGATGCAGAGATTGGTTGGGGAATCGCGGATATTGAAAGCGAGGTCGTGGGTAGAGTGCCGCTCTAGGACGCGACGAGAGATAATGAATGTGACGGTAGTGGTGAGGGGAATTTGCTTCGGTGACTTTTAAGTGGAAGTCACCGGTTGGATCGATGATGCGCTGGAGATTATTAGTTTTGGGATGGTGTGGTCGGAGATGCAAGATATCATGGATGTTGATGGAGACTTACGATTGAAATCTTGGCGATGTGGTATGCGGATATGTCGTGGGTGACGTCTGGTAATCAAGTTGAGAAGACAGGCGCAGCAGGCGAGACGCGGCGTGAAATTGGTATACAGAGCCCTGAGTAGATCAAGGCGTTAGCACCGCAGTTCTGATCGCGTTGGTTGCTTCAAAAATGTACGTATGACTTACTTCAACTTGCGTTATCCGCGAAAGTTTGTTCTAGAAAGGAAATGTGATTGATTGTAGATCGAAGGTATTGCAGGAAGAGGTCAAATAGAAAGATGTTGAAAGTCGGAGATTGAGGAAGACCTGGAAACCCCGAGGACCAATAAAGGACCACCAGAAGAAATTTATCGCAGGTAACACTACAAAGCAGAGGAATTTTTGGTGGCACATACAAGGGAGACAATATGGAGAGGATGCGGAGTTGTAGAAGGATTCGTAAGGAAGATGATGAGTTGGAGAAGGCGCGCTAGTATAAATGAGATCGTGAAAGATGCTAGGGAAAGGTTGATTACTGGGTATAAGAAGATTTTGCGGACTAGTGAGACAGGAGATCTCTGTTCCTTGTTATGAAGTGCAAAGTTGGTGATCAATAGAGGTTCACTGGTGGATTATTTCGATAGATAGTTTCATATTTTGGGGCTTGTGCACTCAAAAATAGAAATGAAAAGCATGATATTGCTAATCAAGAAGATGAATAGACTGACAATGAGGAGTCAAACATCAGCTCCACGATACTAAAAGAGAGTTTATCTGGACTTGCCGGAACTTATGTCGCGAGACGACGTACTGATGTTGACTTGACTGGATAGGTGAAGATAAAAGCGCGAGTGAGGTGTGAACTGGTTCATTAAATGATTATAGGTAGAGGATTGAGGTATGTAGTTGGATTTATCTGTCCTGGGTGAAGGTCAAATAGTTATTTGTAGTATCTAAGTACTTGTTTATCGTTAGGTTTACCTTATCGACTGTAACTAATCGATTCAACTACAGAAAAAAGTTCTATTTAGAGAACTCATAACATGTCACATATTGTACAGTACACGTGGTAAGTATAATGGAAAGTAATTCTACCTGCCGCAGTAATGTGGTGATGGTTTTATGTTACATTTGTAGACCGAACGTTAATATCCCTGTGGTGGCAAAGTTAATATTCCGGACGAAAAGAAATTCAATATAAATTCCCTATATAAATTTCTATTTTATACATTACAATATTAAAATTCTATTCATCACTAACAAAGTATACACTTCATTGATAATAAATAAAATCGGTACTTTTTATAATCCATTTATTATTGAATTTTAATAAATAAATAAAATATTAATCTAAAGAGCCTTAAAATCTATTGATATTAGAATTCAAAAATAGGTATATATATATCGGAAATAGATAGCAAGTTGCGTATAATATAATAATATTATATATAAGTGTCTATAAAACAACTTTACACTATAGAACAAAATTACCACCTATACTCTACAGAAAAGCTTTATAAGGGAAAACTAAGGGTATATGCCATTAAATAGTATGTAGTATATATGATTTCCAATATCTCCTCTATAGTAGGAATACTACCATCTAAATATATAGATTTTAACTAATTTATATATAAATCATAAAGAGTCTTATTAACTCTTATAACGGTGCTAGCTTTCTAAACTACTTATAGTATCTATATTTTCTATAGAGTTCGAATATTCTACAATCTTCTATTATATTGTAATACAAAAGTACTTTTAGTTTTAAGTTTTATTCCTTTATTTATGGTAAATAAAATAATAGACAACAATCTAGTATTGTAATATTTAGCTTTCCAAATCTAATTCTAATTCTTTTCTATATATAATAAAGCTAGAATAGATTAACTATTTTATAAGTATATCAGCTATTTACTTAATTTCTGGTATCCATACAATATAAAGCCTTTTTGTTTCTATTATATCCTTTCGAATATAATACTATTGGATATCAATATATTTGGTCTTGCTATAGAACTTATTCTCTTATATTCAATCAATTTCGCTTGCATTATTGTAATACAGGGTTGGAATAAATAGTTCATTATTTAATTGTTTACCAAAGTTTTTGATTAGTTTTTCTATCTATATAATCTCTTTAATTTCTTTATTGATTACTATAATCTTTATTTCTATTATACAAAGGGAAGTCGATTTCTATTTTGTTAATAACCAAATTATAGTTTCTCTATATCTAATAAGAGCTACTTCTTATATTAATTTTCTATCTACTATAAATCCCTAAATAGAATTTATATATCCCCGATATTTATATAGAAGTATATTTAGTCGATTTGAATAAATTATGCCAATTGAAAATATACTAATAAAATATTGAAGCAAATGCTTTACAAGTATTAAATGAGTTTCCCCTAGTACTTATATAACTCAAGCTAACTAGTTTATAGGATATACTATATCGAATCGAGTATAATTGAAGAGGTAAATAATATAATTAACAATTTGAAGATATATTGTCTTATTATTATTATAAAGAAGTTTGTTTTTGTATATATTTTGTATAATAGTATTAGATAATAAAAAAAGGTTTTTTATATTTATTGTGTCAATACTAAATTTTTATAAAATCTTTTTTGTATAATTGGATTAGTATATTTTGAAGAATCGAATTTGTTGATTTCGTTTTATTTGGAATTCTAAAAACATTCTAGTTTCATTTAAATCCTTACATTTCCATTGACTTCCTATTATCTTTTTCATAGAGTTAATACTAATACGGTTTCCTATTATTAATAGATTATTTATATATAATAGAATATATACTTCTTTTTTTATAAAAAGATTTGGATCTACTATAGATTCTTTAAGCTTGATCTCTTTAAAGAATCTCTATACAACTATCCACCAAACGCATGGAATTTATTTAAACCTATAAAAAGACTTTTTCAATTTGAAATATAATTTATTTTTAAGTTTGATTTCGGGGAAGATTATTTCAAAGAATCTTAGGATTTCTATAAGGATTTCTGTATCCATTAGCTTACTATTTAAAAATACAATATCAATATTTATATTATCAATCTCTAAATTTTCTATTATAGCTTTTACTAAAAAAGTATATAATATTGAATACCTTATTATATTAATAAAGGTCTTTTGAAAGTCTATTTTATATCTTTATAGATACCTTTTAATAACTAATTGTACTTTTCTTCTAGCTAATTTACTAAAGCGATTTAGTTTATTTCTCAGAATATATTTATTACTTAATAGCTTTCTACCAATAGATACAACTCCATTTATAATTTCGAAAATATTATTATCCTTAAGATTTTATAATTTATATCTAATTACATTCAATTATATTTGAGTATCCTTTTGTATAGTATCCTCGAGTTCTATTATTTCTTCCAATATTAATTCAAAACTAATAACTAGAGTTCCTTTAGAATATATAAAGATAGTAAGTAATACTTTGTATTACTAAACAATTTAATTACTAAAAATACTCTCCAATTATTTCTTACAACTTTGATTCGGTTCAATTCGGATTAGAGTAGCTATCAAAGTAAATCTAACTTTTGGAATTTCTATAATTATTTTTATATTCTATAGTCTAACTACAAATACTTATACTTTTCATATTAGCTATCCAATTGCTTATAATTATTATTATTAAAGTAATTGTAATAGTGATTTTTATACTATAGAATAGATTTGAATTTCTTTTTATTTATTTATAATCTAAGCTTTTTGCTTATTAGTTTATATATTTTATATATTATTCTATATTATCAATTACACCCTTTATTTTATAATTTTAGGCCTATTATATAGAGGGATCTTGTCACGGCGCCAACTACATATTCTATAGTTGCCTTCGTGCCTCAGGCACAGACCACTAGCGTGTCCTACTTCCTATAAGTAGGACCTCTCCCTTCCATAGCCTTCTATCCTTATAGTATAATATGAGTCTTTACTCGTACCCTGACAGTTTATACTATCAATAAGAAAGCTATTACAGTTTCATTTTAATTAATCCTATTGAAATTGTATACTGATTGTACCAATTATACCTACCACCAATCGACTATATATCTTTACTACTACTACTTAAAAACTCTATCTAATTATTTCGACCCTGAAAATATTCTAAATATAACTGTATCTGTATTAATACCTATATCTGATCTAGTATTTAACCTAGTTTTGTATTACTCTTTCTTAAACTATATTATTAATTCTATTGAAATCGATATTATTGATTTTATCAATTTGTTTAATAATCCAACCATTGCCTACTTCGCTACTGTACAAGCTGTATTTTTATCAATCGAATCGATCACTAGCTTTTTATAATCCTAAATTGTTTAATTTAAAGATACAAATAATATACTAAAGATTGTCATTTGTAATATCTTTTAAACCCTATTCTACTAAAAGTATTTCACTGCCTTTGTGTTACGACGGCATCCAATATACCGAGTCACATACCCAGAAAGTCATGGGATTAGAGATTCCCACTGGATCCCACTACTCCCATCTGGTGGGATACAATAGGATCAATAGAACAATAGAGAATGAAGATCTATATAAGGGAATGGGTTTTATTATAATATAGAGTTTTATGCTTAAGAATAATTATTAGTTTTATTATTATAGTTATAAGAATTGTAACTAGTTATAATCTTATTGAATTCCTATTTGAAGTTTAATCTAAACCATCTTGAGAGAACTCTAAACACTTCCATGTGACTCTAGAGGTAGCTCCTGTAATATTTTAAGAAGTTTAATAATAATGAATAGGATATTACAAAACACTAAAATCAATATACTACCTTCCGTAACATAATCAATTATTGCTTAATTATAGATTATAAAAATGAAATAGAATTCCAAAAGATTATATTTTTTGTTAATTTATTTTTTGGTCTTATATATACAAATAATCAAATCTATTTCAATATAATTATTGATAACCCATATAATACCAATCTTTAGCCGATTAAATAGTATATTGTATTGAGCATTTGATAGGAACTAAATAAGCAATACTAGATTCTTAATCTTTTCTATAAAGCTTCTATAGATTACAACAAATACAAGATAAAGAAAATCCCATTTAACAACTTTATTACTAAATTTAAATAGTTTACTATAAAATATAAAAAGATTATCAAACAATAAGTTTCCGATTTCAAGCTTAAAGTCTCCCAAGAATTGATCGATACCTTTATTAATTGTTCTAATAAACCTTCCATTGTTGATATCGATATATAGATCATCTGATAACAGGGAATCTATAATAATTTAGAAGAAAAAACCTATCTAAATAATCAATATAAGAATCAAAGCACCAATTTCAACAATAATCAATTGAAACCCTATAATAAAAAACTGACTACTCCTATTACAATCCCTATATTAGATATCTCCAATAACCCGATACAATTAGATACTATTTGTTAAAATCAATGCTTTTTGATTTGTTATATTCAGAACTAATATATTGAATTCAGTCTTTGTTTTTATTATAAAAAGCTTGATTATATCAAAAGCAATTATAAAGAGAAGCAGGTTAATAATATAAAATATAATACTAATTCAAACTCCAGATATATTCCAAATACCAATCGTTTCCTTACCACAAACCAGTATCAAAACCCTGGATTCTATTACAATCTAATCACCCCTCCTTATCCAAATATATTCTAACCTACTAATTGCTCTCCTGCTCTTTAAACACTACTATATTTTGCCTTCCTAATTCCATCTAGATATGCTTAAGAATTTTATTTAGGAGGCTTTATCAAAGAATCCATTCAATTGGAAAAGAACGAAAATTCAATTTCCTAATTAGATATATTAAAAGATTAACCTCGATTTATAATTGTAAATCGAAATCCTTTATAGAAAATTTATTTTTATAAATTAAAAGATCTATTATATCTAGGGATCCTTTATATCTTAAATTAATAAATAACAAATCTCTCAAAATCTCAATCGAAATTTCCCTTATGCCTAATATAATCATTCTGCTTATTGAACTAATGAATAGCGAGACCATAGGATATAGTTTTATTGATAGAAAACTTATTTCTAAGTTTTGTATTTCTATATACCCCCTCTTTTATATTTGTTACTTATTCTTCATCAATAGAAAAACCTCCAATATTCTATTCCAATATATACTATTAGATATACAAATCAACAATTATAAAAAGTTAGATTTGTTCTATATAATTATCCTTTCGATTGTAGATCTTATAATTCTTGACCTTCTATAGCTCCAATGCTATAACCCTATTATTGATTGGATAGCGATAATCCTAAAATTTATATTCAAATATTACTTTAAATATTGTTATTCTATCAATTCTATTGTAATCATTATTCCCAATCCTATACTAACCCCAACTAATACTATGCCAAAACCAAACCCATATTTATATAACAAAAAACCAATATCTAAATCCTGTTAAGCCTTAATAATGGAAATTGTAGATAAAAGCTTTGAGAATACCTTATTATTATCTCAAAACCCTTCAATCCTTTTCGAATCTATTAATCTAATTCCAATAATAATTAAAAGAACTACTATAAAAAACCCTAGAATTATAATATATATATAACTACTCAAACCTAACTATTATTATATTTTCTAAGTTTCTAAAGCTATAAATACTTATACTAGAATGATTCCAAATTGGCCGATTCTGAAACCAGTTCTAATACGGATTATTACTAGTTTTAGGATATATAAAAGACTACTATAAAACAAGAATATTCTACCCCTATTAAATATATTATCGCCACTAAGCCCCCCAAGTAAACTAAACCCTCTAAGCAAGCTAATCGATATATCACAAAATATCCGATAGAAAATAAACAATATAAAATTTCTTATAACCAATACCTTTATCCAATTTTATAAAGATTAAAAAGCTTATATCATAAGAATATCCTAGGATGAATTGAATAGAACTTACAAGCTATATTAGATAATAATTAATAATTCTATCCAATTATATTATAGTATTATAGAAAACAATATCGAAAAGTTTATAAAAAAGACTAATTAATTTATACTTTTTATAATAAAGATTCAAAATAAGCTATCGTTTTAGTTTCGAAATCTATTCACTAGTTTTCTATTCTCCTTTATAAACGAATTCCTATTACAATATTCTTAGAATTATAAGATTAAACTTATATCAAATAAAGAACCTCTATATCAAAAAGGCTACCCAATATCCCCAATCGAACTCTAGATTGTTTATAAATAGCTTAATAATAACCTTAATAAAGGATTTATTTATAAATCCCATTTCTAATTAGCTAACCCATTTTTTCTTATTACAAAATTTAGAAGGGGTATTTAAATTTACTAAAACTATTATAAATTAAACAATATTATTATTAATCAAGGAGATCCTTAATACTCTATATTATATTAAAATTTATACAAAACTAAATATTATCACTATATTCAATAAGTTACGAATTATAGAAAGCTACAAATAAAAAACTGCTTTTATAATTCGCTTCAATCTATTCAAATCCCTAATAATACTTTTTGGTCTTTATAATACTCCCGCCTTATTCCAGAATCATATCAATTATATTCTTTTCGATTTTCTAGATAAGAATTGTATAGCATACCTAAACAATATTCTGATTTACTCCAAAAATATTATAAACTATCGAAAGTAAATTTACAAAATCGTTTAGAGACTTATTAATATTAGCTTACAAATCGATATTGATAAATACAAGTTTGAAACAAAAAGAATAAAATACCTCAGCCTAATTATTATTCCAAACAATATCGAAATAGATCCCAATAAAATTAAAACTATCCTCGAATAGAAATCGTTAGTTAAACTTAAAGATTTCCAATACTTCCTAGAATTTATTAATTTCTACCGATATTTCATTTACAATTTTTCTAAGATTATAAAACCATTAAACCATTTACTAAAAAAAAAGAAAACATAGAATTAAATTAATAACTAAAAGAATACCTTCAAAATATTGAAATAAACTTTTATCTCTATTCCAATTCTTATAATATTCGATTACTATTGCTATATAATTATCGAAACAAATACTTCGAATTAGACTATAGATAGTGTTTTCTTATAATACAATAATAAGAACTGATTATATCCAATCGCATATTTCTCCTCGAAATATAATACTATCGAATATAATTATAAGATCTACAACAAGGAATTACTAGTTATCATCAAATGTTACGAGTGTTGCCTCTAGGGTCACGTGGAAGTGTCTAGAGATCTCTCGAGGTGGTTTAGACT